>QFEM01004206.1:0-25640 GCA_003316205.1 Boletus bicolor
GTTGATCGAGCTGTTTGAAGCCCGATTCGCCGTAGTTGGATACTCCCATGCGACTAGCCAGGTCGTCATGGAAGAATGGAGATATGCTACGTTCCCTTGGAGGGGTGATGGAAGTGCCGACGATAAAATCGTCGATTGTGGGAGTAGCGATGGCAGGTGCTGATGTAGGCTGCCGGGGTACAGGGGCGAGGAGGTGACGGTTTGCCACTGGGTCCAAGGTGCGAACAGTTTTGCATGTGGGCGTCATGCCTAAGCGATGCGCCAGAGAGATCGCGTTCTGCGTATGCGGAAACGCGGGAGGACCGTATGACATCGTACCAGTAGTGTGGGTGAGTTGGCGGGGATTGACCGTTGTGGAGTAGGTAGGTTCGCCGGCAGGGGAGAGGATGTTGGCGGCGGAGAAGACGAAGGAGGCGGTGGCAGATTCGTCTGCAAGGTGAGCTTCCTTGCACTGTTTCTGCTTATCCTGGCCGGCCTGAGAGCGCTTTCTGTGCTTCTTCTTGTTCTTGCCCTGCTGGGCGTTGCCTTGTCCTTGCGACTGCTGTTGTTGCGAGCCGCCCTGCTGCTGCTGTGAAAATTGGGGATCTCCCCCTTTCCGCTTTATGGCGGAAACCTTGTGCACTTGCGCGCCAGCTGCAGGCTGTCCACGACGAGATGAATGTTGCTGCCAAGCAGCAACAACGAGCTTCTCCAGCTCCATGAGAGAGGTGGTTTGTCCCTCTTTTCCTTTACCTTTCCCGGTAGAGGAATCTCTGATGGACGCCTGATTCATTAAAGTAGATAAAATATCCACATACCGCGGAATCTTCGAGAGTACCAGCATCATCTGGATTTTTTGGTCGATCAGGTACTTGAGTTCATCAAGTCGCACAAACTGGGCGCAGATCTTGGAGAAGGCAGGAGCGGGGTGGGAGTTTTCCGGAATGGTGAGGTTAAGGAGGGTGCGGAATTCTGCGAAGGCAGATGCGATAGATGGAGTGGCGAAGTCAGCTTCAAGCCGTTCATAAATCTGCTTGGAGTTTAACTCGTTAGGGTACCTGGACAAGATGTGATGCTTCATTTTGAGACGAATGAAACCTGTAGCTTTGTCGTCCTTTTCGTTCCAAGCCTCAATGGCGGTGGAGTTGTCTACGATGACATTAACTCCTTCCTTATCCCAAACGTGGCTGGGACATTCGGTACGAAAAACGGTCCAAATGCCTTGAGAACGAAGGAAGGCGTCCATGTCGACGCGCCAGTGTTGGTAGTTGGTGCTGTTAAGACGAGGGAGGTCTTTGAATGTGTTGGACATATTGGGGGTGTAGACGACTGGTGGGATGAGAAGACGTCAGTACTATACCATAATCAAAAGAAAATGGGGGTGAGGTAAATTGCTCATTCCTGAACGCTTTCAGAGCCCAGTCACCGAAGTAACATAGTCTCCCCCTGGAATATCCAGGTGACATTTTTACACCTGAGAGCGCATAAAGCACATCAGAGGCGGTCCAGCGTAAAAACGCATAGACATGTCTACGTTTGAACCCACTCGGCGTGAAGACGCACAGAGTGTTTTAAGCGTTGAGTCAAGCGTGAAAACGCATCGACTCAGTAGGCATGGTTGCCGTGCATTTAGCACAGGCAGGGCTCATAACCTGTTGAAGCGGGCATGTATTGGCAGAGCCATGTACAGCTTACATACCTGGTGTTCCTGGTT
The DNA here is from genome assembly GCA_003316205.1 of Boletus bicolor. NCBI lineage: Eukaryota > Fungi > Basidiomycota > Agaricomycetes > Boletales > Boletaceae > Boletus > Boletus bicolor. The sequence goes on from QFEM01004206.1 coordinate 1,694, forward strand.
TAATGGAATGGGCGCTGGTTCGAGATCAAGATCGATTGTAACTCAGCACAGCTGAGCTTGTATCTAAATACAATGAGCGTGTGAACTATTATACATATAGAGTATTACAACATTCAACAAAAATAAACCCTCAGCCACAAGGACCCCATGAACCTCGAATCGACTCAGACATCAGTGACCAGCTCCTCAAGCTGGAACACTCAACGGAGAGACAAAAACAACAAACAGCACTCCTAACCGAGCTTCACCACGAGATGAAGGCAACCCTAGACGCCACTGTCTCCAGCCTAGGAGAAATCATTGAATCTGCTCACGAATCAACCCATAACCCACCACACCGCGAGGAGACCAACCCATACAAATCGTATGCAGGGGTCACCAAAGCGAACATCCCAAGGATGCACGCAGAGGTCCTAGCGAGAAGCAAGGTGAAAGAGCGCGAAATCATCATTAAATGCGAGTCAGCAAGCACCATGAAGCTCAGCAAGAAAGAGCTAGTTTACAAGGCGAACCTCGCTCTAGAATCCACTGATGACGCTGATCCGCGCCCCCTAGGAATGAAATACCTCAGCGTACACCGAGCCTGCGAGAACCTCATTATCCTAGAATTAGATCGACAACTAAGCGTACTCTGGCTCTGGAGCCCTAGAAACAAAAGGAAGTTCTTTGAGAGTTTCGGAACTAATGCCACGCTTTTAGACCAATCATTCAGAGTCCTAGCCGAATTCGTCCCCGGCACCCTAGACACCAACAACGATGTCTCCTTATGAGAAGTAGAAAGAAACTCTCAACTAGACAGTGAAAGTATACAATCCATCAGCTGGATCAAAAACCCACTCCACCAGAAGAAAGACCAAAGAGTGGCCCACGCCCTCGTCACTCTTGACTCAGCCAAAAATGCAAACGAAGCCATAAAAAAGGGGTTAAACATCAAAGGAAGGAAAGTAAGCATCCACCGCCAACACGCTGAACCCACTCGATGCTTCAACTGCCAAACCCTGGGCCGACACTTCGCCAAACAATGCCCAGCACCAAACGAAATCTGCGGCACCTGCAGTGACAACTCCCACTCGACCAGGGAATGCACCATCTCCAACCCAGAAATGCACTTCTGTGTCAACTGCAACGCCCACAGCCATGCGTCATGAGACAGAAACTGCATGGCCTTCAACGTGGCCAAGGAAACAATGAACAAGAGAAACAAGGAGGCCAAGTACAAGTACTTCCCCTCCCCCACTGACCCCTCTACCTGGACCACTACTGACGACTTAGACAACCCCACCCTCACCAACCTCCACTGTCAAGAGGAAGCTCCACAAGACGAGGCCAACAACGGTCCCAACATACAGTGGCATAAAGAAGAATGCCAACAACTCCAGAAACTAGCAAGAACCACGATGACGACCAGCCACCTTAACCCTCCAAAACCAAACACCAAAGAAATCCCCCCACCAAGAATCCCAGGAAGCCAGTTCTGCCTGGATGATTTCACGTCCTGGCAAAAAACCCCTGGTAGGTTCTCCCCGGAAATGAACTCACAAAACGCAACCAGGTATTACTCCCCCAGCCGCCAAAACACTGAAGAGGACACCAACAGCTGGGAACTATGACTGACACGCAACACAAAAACCACAACACAAGGAGATCGCTACGAATATGGCAACAAAATCTAAATAAAGCAAAAAACGCCCAACAACACCTCCTCCGAGAACTCGACCCAGCAAAGTATGACATCGCTGCCCTACAAGAACCCATCATCAACGTCGTCAATCTCACGACAGCAAACCCCAAGTGGAATGTTGTATACCCCTCCAACCACAATACGACGAACGCCAAAAGAACAAGATCAATCATTCTCGTCAACAAGAACATCTCCAAAGACCACTGGAGGATCATCCCGATAGACTCACCAGACGTCACCACCATTGAGCTATCAGGAGAGTTCGGGAAGCTACATATATACAATGTATACAACGATGGCACTCACCACCTCACCCTAGAATGCCTGGCAAACCATCTATCCACTCAACACAGAGTGAATCAAAACAACAACACTAACGGTCTCATCCTTCTAGGAGACTTCAACCGTCACCACCCAATGTGGGACCACCCCAACAACCACCACCTATTCACCTCCGCCAACCTAAACGCAGCAAGACCGCTACTGGACATCCTGGCGACATACGACCTCAAAATGGCGCTCCCGCCAGGAATCCCAACACTCCAAGCAAACACTACAGGTAACCAAACACGGCCTGACAACATGTTCTGCATGTCTCACCTAATAGAAGCCATCACCATGTGCGACACAAAGGAGGAAGCCACGCCAGTCAACACCAACCACTTCCCGGTCATCATCAAAATCAACCTTGCTCCTGAACTCACTGACACCCCAGTGAAGCGAAACTTCAGAGCTACGGACTGGAAAAAATTCACATCCACCCTCGAACCTAAGCTAACTAACCTCCCCCAGAACGGCCCCATCACAACGATAGAGGAAGCCAAGACCCAACTCAGTGCCCTCTCACTCACTATCACCTCCACCATCAAAGAAAAAGTCCCACTCGTCAAACCATCCCCCTTCGCCAAAAGGTGGTGGAATCCAGAACTCGATGCTGCCAACAAAGACCTCAAGAAAATCGCATACAAAGCCAAGGCCCACCACCAGCACAGAACAGACCCAATACACAACGAATACAAGAATGCCTGCAATGAGTTCAGCAAGAAGATCGAGAAGGCCAAGGAGGAACACTGGAACAACTACTTAGAAAACGTAGACCTGTCCAACCTATGGCAGGTGCATAAGTATCTTGTTGATGAACCCTCAGACCACCTTGTCTCATGCATACCCAACCTTAGGAAAACCAGCAATGACCCCCACAAAGAAGAACAATCGAACCAAGAAAAGAGCGAAATACTATACGAAACATTCTTCAAGCCACGACCAGACCACGACCTCAACATCTACAAAGATCAATATCCCGAACCAGTACGCCCTTTCTCTAACATCACTAACAAACAAATCACTCGAGCGATAAAGAAACTCTCCCCATACAAAGCGCCTGGCCCTAACAGGGTCTGCAATGCTGTATTCGTCAACACTACTGACCTCCTCACCCCCCACATAGGAAACATTTTCAGAGCCACTTTCAACCTAGGTTTCTACCCCGACAAATGGAAACTCTCGACCACAGTAGTTCTAAGAAAGCCCAGACAACCCAACTACTCCATACCAAAGGCATACTGGCCAATCGCCCTCCTCAACACCATGGCAAAAATTCTCTCATCCTGTGTCACCGACGACATCGCGTCCATCGCCAAACAACACGACCTCTTACCGCCTACCCACTTTGGAGGCAGACCAGGAAGATCAACAGTGGACTCAGTCCACCTCCTCACGAAGTTCATCCATGATGCATGGGCTCACAGTACTGACAAATATGTTTCCCTTCTGTTTCTAGATGTCAAAGCGGCCTTCCCAAGCATCGTCATTGAACGACTCATCCACAACATGTGGTTAAAAGGAATACCCAAGGAATATACAGACTGGTATAGTTGCCGCCTCGAAGGCTGACAAACTACTCTATCTTTCGACGATTTCAACTCACTGACTTTTCAAATCCCCATAGGCCTCAACCAAGGATGCCCCATGTTGCCCATCGCCTTCCTTTTTTACAACACGAACCTCATCAGGGTAACAGGCGACACGAAGGACAAGATGGGATTAGGTTTTATAGATGACACAGCTTTCGCTGCCAGAGGGAAGAACTTCGAGGAGGTGAACGAGAAGCTGAAAGAGATCATGGAAGGAGAGGGAGGAGTGCTGGAATGGAGCAGAAACCATTATGCCAAGTTCGAATTGGACAAAACTGCCCTCATGGGAGTCTCAAGAACAAGAACACCAGACCCTCAGAACCGAGGAAAAACCAAGCTCGTCCACCGCCCACCCATCATGATACAGGGCCACACCATCACACCATCAGTCAGCTACAAATTCTTAGGGATATACATAGACCACGAGCTCCACTTCAACCAGCACGCCGCCTATGCCATCACGAAAGGAACCAAATACATGCTAGCCAGCAGAAGGATGATGAAACCATCAAAAGGAGTAAAGGCTAGGATGATGAAGAAACTATACGAAGGAGTAGCGGTCCTGAAGATGCTATATGCAGTAGACATATGGGGAACGAAGATGCTAGAGAAGGGAAGGGGAAAGAAAGAGGATGGATGGGGAGCAAGAGGATTTGGAAAAAAAAAATGGAGAGCATCCAGAGACTCATGGCAATCCACATAACAGGGGGGATGAACTCCATGACCACGGACCTTCTATTCGCACACGCTGACCTACAACTGATACCCACACTACTGCGTAAACACTGTGGCCGCGCATCGCTACGAATGGCCACTATAGCCCCATCCCACCCCCTACACAAACACATCATCAGCACATTCCGCCACCAAAAACACCACAAGTCCCTGCTTCACTGCCTGACCAATGCCTTCAACTGGGACCCGCAGACCTTCGAGACCATCACGCCAACCCGCCATGACACGAAATGGGTCCCAAACATGCAACTCGAGGCCAAGACAGATCAGGCCGAAGCCCAATTGCAGGACATCAAAGCAGAATTAATGCACAACGTGTGCCTATACTCAGACAGATTAGGGTACGAAGGGAAAATAGGAGGGGCAGCGATAATGAGAAGAAATGGGGCTAAAATTAGAGAGCTGAGATACGAGCTAGGACCCATAACAGACCACACAGTATACGAGGGAGAGATCGTCGGAATGATCCTGGCAGTCGAGCTCCTAAGAAGAGAACGAGGAAGAATCTGCTCAGTCTCTCTTGGTCTCGACAACACAGCGGTGATACAGGCATCAACCTCCCTACGTTCTGGGCCAGGTCACTATCTGATGGACATATTCCACACTAACCTCCAAGCGGCACTCACACACCACCGTATCGAGACGCTAAAGCTAAGGTGGACCCCCGGTCATACAGGCATACCAGGCAATGAAGAGGCAGACAAGGCCGCTAAATGGGCGGCAACAGGCAGCAGCAGCGAAACATATCACCTACCCATCCAGCTGAGAGGGAGCAAGGAACAACGGCGACTGCTACCATGAAGCAAAGCAGCAGCTAAACAACAAATGAACACCGAATTGAAAGAACTCAGACAATCCATATTCAAGAAATCCCCCCACGCCACCGCTACTCTCACAATCAACAACTCCCTTCCCTCCGGGAAATTCCTTAAACTGACAGACAATCTCGCAAAACGCCATTCCTCCATCCTTTTCCAGCTCCGCACCGGTCACGCCCCGCTCAACAAACACCTACATCGAATATCGAAGTCAGACCTCCCATCCTGCCCTCATTGCCCAGACCACGATGAAACTGTCACCTACTACCTCCTCCACTGCCCAAAATACACACACCAGAGACTATGCCTCCGTTATGCCATTCAGAACAAATCTAGACAGGTTCCAAACCTCCTCGCAGACCCAACGTGCATCAAACACACCCTACAGTTCATACATGAAACTGGTCGTTTCACAAAACTATTTGGAAACCTGCTCCCCCCCAAAACGGCTGCCAAATAGTCGCCACAACTTCATAGCACACACTGCCGTCATAGAACAACTGTATCATTGATAAACCACCTACACCCCGTCTCCCCACATCATGCCACGTCACCCACACAGTACCCAACCCACGCTCAGGACCCATCACAAGGTCACTACCCATAGCTCCACACAGGCCCCGCTCTGCATTCAGAGCCATTTCCATGAGATACCCCATCCTATCGCTTCCATTACACAGTATGTACTCACAAGCATGTAATGTCCAACATAGGGCCCTGCCCTGCTGGACAATAAACACAGAATCAAAAAAAAAAAGGTGCAAAGCAGCCTGAACCACTGCAAATGAAGGTGCACCCACTGGATTTGGTGATCACATGCCAATCATGGGTGGAGGCCAGTGGTACCCACCTCCTCTGCATGCTTATCATGGTAGCTATCCCCTGTTTCCAGGACCATACGCCTAGTGGCCACTTTATGCCAAACATGCGCATACTCAAGCTTTGATGCCTCCCCCTGTCCATACAATGGGTGGATACCCTCTGAACATGCCTCCACTCAGTGTTGGCAACTACTACTACCATGGACAGCCCACATATATGGGTGCACAACAAAGGCTTAGTTCTACCATGGATGGGAGAGCCCACCCTGGTATGTCAGGCCCAGATGCAACCGTGGCGTTGGATTTCGCGCTCAGGTGTGACACAAATAAGGAAGGGATGGCTGCCCCCAAATGAAGTCTAAGAGTTGGTTGCTGGCATGTTGTGATACAGTCGGACTAGGTGTCAGTACACTAGAGTCTTCAGTTGCTCGTCTCTTATAAAATCAGTATCTGGCTGTCATTGTTATCAGGCAATGTGTGAAAGGCCTCATTGTAAGATTTCACCCCTATTCACAGGTCCTATCCGATATTCCATCGCTACCTTAGCTAAGTCATGGCACCCTTAGCTAACTCTTCACCACCACAGTCTATTTATGGCCCCCTTTCTCCTCTCTTTTCCCCTTCTTCCCCTTCGCTTCTCATCTATCTTATCTTATCTCGGCTAGATCCGAATTCATTCACTATCTATCAGTGATCACCAATGACCTCATCCGGCATCACCTATTTTCATTTCCCCTCTTGGACTGATATCATTGACCTCTCATTATGGTCTCTTCTAAATCCCAATTGTTACGACGGCCAGGAGGCTATCGTAATGAGGCCTTTCGCTGAACAAGGATGTCGCTTGGGGGTGACAACGCAGTTAGCACTTGGGGTTTTCCTACAAGCGCACAAGGGAGTACTCAAGGGGATTCCTTAATACAGGGACAAGGAGTCGCTTTGGTGGGCGACGACGTAGAAGTTCGACTGGGGTGGATACCCATAGGTCGACAAGGATTCCTTTGTGAAGGAAGAACAAGGAGCGGTCACTTAATAGTAGACTGGAGACTTAGGACGAAGTATAAAGGTGTAGATTGCCTTAGCGCAGAACGAGATACAAGAGTACTCAAAAGGAGGTCTAAGCTAAGGAATCATAGCGTAAAAGAGAGGGTTTATATACCCCTGGATACGTGCACGGGCCAGGTGCGGAATATCGCAGGATCAGGATAAACCGTGGGATAATGCGTATGGAACCGGAAGAAGCGCGTTATCCTGTATAACGTAAAGAATCGGATCAGAGGAAGAAGAGAAGCGTGGACACGTGCATGAAGCATGCGAAACACGTGTCCGGTTATCGTGGGATAATCAACGAAGGTGTGAGACAAGTGGAAGGTACCTTCAGTATGGAATAGGAGGAAGCCGAAGGCGAAGAAAAGGAAAGTAGTCCGGTGGACGAGCGAGCGCACGAAGGATGCATACACCAGGCTTTGGTAGTACAAGTAGACTGAGTAAGCGTAGTAAATGTAGAAAAGAAAGAAATGGAATAGCGAGTCATAACACCAATCTCCAATCCCAGATCCAGATCTCCATTCATTTCCCCCCTTGCCCTTCTATTTAAGTACCGTTTCACATGCATCAGCGATTCACCCCGATTGCATCTCTTATCATTCATTTCACCATTTATCTTAGATTCCCCTTCACCCTAATGATCCAGACTATGATGTCATCATGACATCACATTACATAACCTTCTAGTACATTCTATATCTCACACCTGCCCTAAAGCAGTCCAGTATATATAGTTAGTTGTTTACCTAGTTTTGGAATTCTATCTGTTTATCCTTGAACTTGTGGTTAAACCCACGTCTTGCTCACTATAGTACTTGGCCAGTTCTGCCTCATACTCTAGTTGTCTTGTTTGTGTTGTCGGTAGATTGATCACTTGGTGCATTGCCCTGTGGTTAGTCAAGGGTCTAACACTCATTGTGATGAGCAGTAATGTTATAGCAAAAAAGAAACATATATTATGGAAGTATGGAGGGTACACAATTTGGCCTCGAAGTACTGCTGCCATGGATCACGAGAGGGTGGGAGCAAGGGTGGGAGAAGGCACTGAACAACTTCGAAGAGTGCATAGGAACTGCCACAGATGAGTAAGAGAGGATTGTGAGAGGGTGGGAGGTGGTGATGTTTATTTTGGCTGACTTACTTTACAGAGGGAGAAGATTGTGAGAGTGGGATGTTGCATTGCTCCACTTTCCGTGGCATTGAATAGAATAATGTTCCACATTGGGATATGGTGGGGAATCCATCATGGATGATACCCCTGTTTGGTCTATTTTGACTCGACAAGGAACCCTCCCTAATGGTCGTGGGAACCTCTCAGAAGTGATGCCAAGGGTGTGCCTGAGGTGGTCACCAGTCTAAGCGCACAGGGCCTGACACGTGTCATCACATGTCACCGGCGCCTGACGAGTTGGCCTCACAATTGAGCTACTATCATTCCGCTTGCTTCGTTGTCCAGGGGATCTCGATGTATATACTATGCGTATAGCGACGCGACGCTACATCTGAGAGAGCGTCAATTTACGTTGTTGTTTTCGATGGATTTAGCAGTCTCTTTCCCATCAGCTAAATGACTCTAAGCAACTCCAAAAAAAAGTGTATGTACCTGGACTTTCTAAATAGGGCACCATAATGGCACCATAATGGCTCGCTTAAACTGTAGATGCAGGGCACCTTGTCAGACTCGCCCATCAACGGGTCCTTATTACCATGGCGAGGAAACAACATCGTACGTAGTGCTGCGCACCCACTGACAGGTCACCGTTTGCAAGAGATCACTGCCTTCCGGTCGGAAAGAGGGGATGTCCTATATGCTTAGTGACGTCAAGATATCACGACCCCACAGCGACTGAGGGAACAAGGTCCAGCAAGTACTGAAAAAAAAAGTCCCTGCTATTGTGTTCGGTTTCGTCGTCAGCACGCTTGACGAAGCGCTTCCGGACCCAACGAAGAAAGGCTTTGAGATGAAACGTTGTGACGGATAGGCTAAGTACTACATAGCACTACCGACACAGGGATGGCATGTAGACTGGTGACCAGCCGTCTAGATGGCATGTGGCATCGGTACAAGAAAAAGAGAATCTGAGTGCGGGAATGACGACCAGAGAGATCTCAGATCTGGAAATTTGAAATTTGATCCGTGGGTTTCGTTCCACACTTCTTCGTCTTTCCGTTTCATCTTCCCCGACACAAGGAGCGTCGCATGGTAGTATCTATCGTCGAGACAATGCCTCGAAAATGGTGTCGGGTTGTAAATCGGTCCTGGATGAGGTAGTAAACGCTGTCAAAGACGGTGTCGGACCATCGATCGTGTAATGCAAACGTGAGGAGGCGTTCGACATCCGTGTCCCTGGAGCTTCAGTGAAACGCTTAGCCGACAGGACCATTTGACTGCTGAGTATCTCGGTTACCACTCGGGTACCAGCGACACCCAATCAGAGGCCCCAGCGAATGATGGTACTACCTCGAAGAGGAAGTTATGTGATCGGTCCTGCTTAGGATCACTCCGACACACTTTCTGGTTTACTGAAGAGATCAAGCCAGGATCCACGCAGTTGAGCCAACGTTCGAGATAACTACGAACATACTACTGACCCAGATTACTCACCAGTAAGTAATTGCCGCTTCTTATGTCAAAATATTGTGTCCTGGTGTATCGTCACACCTGTCGATCATCGACCTTGGAAATCCACTCCCCATGCCCGTCGTCCCAACGATAGACACTGTATCAAGAATGCAAGGGGGTTACTAGTATGTACCAAACATCGCATCGTCCAATTACGGCTCCACTTACTACGCAGTGGAACATGTCAACCATGACTCAATACTAGGGAGGTTGGCGTACAGATACTATGCATCGTGATCGGTCGTGAGGTAGGTCGATTTGTAGTATTAAACAAGTCGGGGTTCAAACGTTCACTGATTATAGTAAGTGCAGTAATCTGTTTTAACGCAGCATTTGTATCGATGTTGTCGCATCTCTTACCGTGACAGTAAGTAACTGATTGACAGCAGAGCATTCTCCGTATCCAAGACAACTACGACTGGATAACGTTGCCTACGGATGGCATCTTCATCCCATTTGGAGAATTTAGCGAAAACTTTCCATATCAGTCCGACAACTCGAGACATTAACTCAGTTTGCTGTCTTCAAGTTCGCGCAGTATGCGATGCATCTTCCCGATATTTATTTTTCATATCCCCCGCAGGAGCCGAGAGATATAAATCTCGGGAGCACGGACGGACCACAACAGTTCCAAAGGTTCGCCTGCCCACTCATTTCATCCGATCCGTGGATCCCATTCATTTTTATACCGTCACGCTGGTTCTCGACTAAAAATCAACGAAATTCTTGTCCCTCATTGCATCTGAACAATGCTCACGCATCCGTTCAAGTTCGGGATATGGGTTTCTATCACCCTAGCTGGTCTCGCCCATGCGCACATTGGTGCATTTCACCAGGCGATGTTTTGTATCAATGTGATTTGAGTCCTTTTTATCGTAATTCACCAGCTTACACTTCGTTTGCATCTGTGCTTTGGTAGGGAACGGATCCTACAGCTAATCCTAACAACAACAACGCACCTGTTTCCCCCCTTTTCAACCTGACGTATCAGGACTTCTGGTTCCACCACGTCAATGGGGTAACTTTCGATCTCTTCAGGCACGCTTCCATGCTCATTGAGACTTGGTAGTGTGACGAGCTTCCACCTGCTCCAGGGGTTTTTTTAGAACTGTACGTCCATCCTTTTCGCGCGTCGCTTGAACACGACTCCTTAACTTTATTTCCCAAAGTCCAGCTGGCGGAAATTTCACTGTGGAGCTAGCGGAGAATCGTGCCTTCACCTCACTCAACCCTGATGCCGTTTTAACCGACTGGGGAGACGGGAAGGACCATTCAGATCCTTATAGTGTGAACAATTTGGGCGGGTATCCACTGAGTGACAGTCATTGTCTCTCCACGCCAAATCGTGAGTTCCTCTTCGCCTGTGCTGCTACGGATGTCTGAAGGGCTTCCTTGATCAGTTCATACCCAGAATGAGTCCATGGCTGCGGGTACTGCCTTTGCTATAGCATATGAAGTTCGTTGTTTTGTTGCGCTCCTATTTTTCTGTGATGCTCACGCGTGTATTGCAGTCAGAACTCAGCAAGGTGACACCCGAGACTCTCGTCGTTTTCAGCGTGCGATACCAGTGAGCTTCCCTTGTTGTCATCAATTCTCTCTTCCTTGCAAAGATGTGCTAATCGCTGGGATGCAGTACTCCGTTCAAACGTGTGGTCACGTACGACGTCCCTTCCGGCATGCCTCTTTGTCCCGACCAGGGATGCATCTGCTCTGTAAGAACCAGTTTTCTCCTGTATGACCGTTGATCACGATTTCGTTCTGGCGACCTAATAGTATATCGGGGTAAGCGGATGGTCTCACCACCATTCTTCCTCGCCCGCTGATAAAGCGTTTGTACTCCAGATTCCAAATGGTTGTGGAGAGCCAAACATGTACATGTTCCCCTATAGGTGCAAGGTTATCCCTGATTCGACGCCGCCCATGACGATTGGAGCCCCGAAACCTCCTGTCTGGTGCGAAGATGATACATCCAAGTGCGTGCAGGGACCAAAGCAGATGTTGATCTGGAATCAACTGGAGAGGAACAACATCGAGGTCCAAGGGAACGATATGAGCGGGCACCCTAAGAGCCCAGGGTACAATATGAAATGTGGCTTCCAGGACGGTGGGTGTTGCTCTGATGTCCCTCCCTCCCCCTCCCCCTCCTTTCGTGTGTGTGATGATGGACTCGGTGACGAACACGGTGTGTCGATAGGTGCTCAGAAGGACTTGGCTGCGTCCACCCAACCGGCTGGGTCCGGCACTCCGGCTTCACCTTCTACGACCCCTACGGCCAGCCTTCCGGCTGGGTCTGGCACACCTGCTTTGCCACCCTCTGCCCCCGCGTCCGGCCTACCGGCTGGATCCGGCACACCCACTAATTCCGACCCACCAGCTGGGTCGAGCACGCCGAGCGGTTCCTCGGCGTCGTGCAAGCGATCCTTTGAAGACACTACTGGCGCTGGGCACGCCACCCACTCGAAGCGCATGATAATGCGTCGGGAAAAGAAAAACATCTTTTAAACCATGTGGGTTGTGCCGTGTGTACGAGTCATATCTCGCTTTCACCCTCCTTTTACCCCCCAATAGAAAAGCGGGTGGTTTTACTTATACATATGCATATATCCCTTTTTTTTTGTCCGATACGTTCCATCATGCTACTAGCAGTCATCTTTTCTTATATCTGCCTCGTTTGTATACCCTTTTCGTCATGTGTCCGCACAGTACTACCAATCGGATCACCAATCGGTTGGATTAGCATATTATCACTTACCCCCGAATCGGCACTCCACTAGATACACAACATTTTCACTGTTCTATTATATTTCTCGTACTACGGATACCTACGAAGTTGAACGGAGAAAAATGATGCAGTAGTTTTCTTGATCGTGAAGTTTGTGTTCGTCACGCCAGTTGTCACTCGCCGCGTGTATGCCGAAGCGGAGCTCCGAGTCGCGTGGACGCGTGCATTCAACACAATCACGCATCGTAGGGTGCGGTCACTGGCGGTGGCGGGCCGTCAAGGACAGCGAGCTCTACCAGGGATCCGGAATATGAGACCCGGATGGAGCTTGCTATCAAGGAGCTTGCTAATGGGACTTACAGGACCATTAAATGATGCATCCTGAGTCGTTTCTTCTGATAAGTAGCTGCACGATGTCGTCGTCAACTCGCACGGTTGCCGCCTTATACCTCGATTCATATCTCTCCGATGATTGGCGCGGGGAGCCTGAACATTGTAGAGACTTCATTCGAATTGCTAGATGCATCCTATGAAGCAGGCGGAAACTTCATTGACACTGCCAATACCCAGTGTACCTAGTGAATGTCTCATTTAGACCGTCTTTTTCAGCCATGGTTACTGTCCCGACTTTCTGATGCGAAATGCTGCATACTTGGAGAAGCAAGTTGAACCTCCTCTTCGTCCAACTATACATAGCGGACTTCAACAATGAAGTGAAGAATCAGACACGAAGCATCTGCACTCTACAGGAAAGTTATGTATAGTAAACTCCCGGTGTCTCAGTGCACAAACTGTTTTCACAGGACGCAGTTTTTGTGACTCAAGAACGTCGCACAACAAGCTTTGTACGACGCCCTGACTCACTCCGAAACACAGGTACACAAGACAAGATGGTACTGAATGTAGAACCGCCGAATATCCTCACAACACACACTCGCCCAGCAAGCGCCTATTTCGTTTTGATTCGTCGTTCTCTTCGACGCCTCTCTTCCTTCAGCATTTCCCGGAAGGAGGTCCAAACTTAAAGGAGACTATCTCCAGCGGGCACGTTGTTTTCTCCCGTGCCTCCCCTAATGGACATTGACATGGCACGTCCACGTCCAACTGGTGCAGCCGATCGCGTGTGAGACCGCGCGACGGCGACCTTGAGCTTTTGCGCGAAGATGACTGCCGTGACAGCGGTTTCGAAACCGACTTGCCTCGTCCTAGGCTTCCGAGCAATCGACGCGGTAGTAACGGCGGGGGAGGCGATGATAGTTCTGGACATCATGAGTATCGATGAGGACTCAAGTGGTGGTGCGGATGGTCTAGGAGAGCAGGTACGCAGCTGAACCAGACAGAAAGCTCAGGTCAGTAACTACACGATATGTCGAGTGATGACAGATACACACTAGACGTTGGATGAGCGAGGATTACGAGTAGACGGAGAAGGAGCCTTTGGTCGGCAGGCCGCTGAATACGCGTCTGAATCCGAGGTAGACAGAACTAGCCAGAAGAGAGCATCCACCGTCCTGCATTTATACCTGCATCCTCGTGCTTTGCTGATTTCCGTCTCCTAGAGTTGGCAACTCTGGCAGGGACTATCATATTCACTTATCACTTTTGTCACACCGGGTCGCGCGAGCGTGACAATCTCCCTGGACCTACACCTCAAGAAATTGTACAGCCTTACTTGATAAGTTTTCTCCTTTGGTACATGGTGTGGAGGACCCTCCTATGACCTACAGCTTTTATCTTTCGATTCGTAGCAACCATTTTCCGGATCTTGGGGTCCGATGTCAATTGGGAGATTTTGTCGAGTTACAAAGCACAACATCTTATAAAACTATAGTTATTTTCTTGTCCCTCATTTGAGTACATGGTTACCTATCTCATCTAACCTTTTCAAGTCAGTGGAGTGCCGGGAATGTGGTGTTCTGGAACATTTGCACTGCATAAGCAATTGGCCCAGATCAGCAATGCATTAATGACACACTTCAAACTTTGTCGCATAGAGTTCACTCCACCCTGAGTGAATTGTGCGTGTTGTTACTCAGAATATGCAACCAGATTGCCATCTTGCTACACGTATTTTCCTGTGTTTCAATCGACTGAGTGTAGATAATCGAACACGTTGTCCGTCAGCAAAAGGTTGTACTCACTTCGTATTACATACGTGACACGAGTCTAGCAGTGTCTTAGAGTTGGTAATGAGAGTGACATATCGAGGTTTTGTGTCGGAAAGTCGTGGAAGAGAGTCAGATAATCAGTGGGGCGCGGTGAAAGCCGTAATACGTGCAATCGCCCTATCTTAGTCTCCTCCTAGGGGCATGAATTGTCATGTCGAAATTTTGACAGAGCGGGGAAACATGTCTTTCAGATAAAGAGTTGACCATGTGTCTCCAAAATCACAGGTGTGAATAGCCAACCAACAATCTGTCATGCAGTTGACACGGGCTTTGGAGCACTATTCTCCGTCTCGAAAGGGACCTCAATCTCCTCCAGGCTCTTTCCCTTGGTTTCAGGCATAAAGAAGTAACATACCAACGTGACGAAGTATGTTGTTGCACTGAATAAGAAGTACGGCCCACTCGGGGACGCACGGAGGAAGAGAGGAGCAGTCAACGCCACCGTGAAGTTAACGACCCAATTAGCAAGCTCGGATGTCGCACATAAATAACTTCATCTCCACGAAGAAAAACGACAACTTACTTGCTGGAATCCACATGCCTTCGCTTGCAGGCGAGTTGGTATTATCTCGCACACATACAATTTATTGGCCTTGTTTAGGATGACGTCGAGTCTCGTGGATCAGAACAAACCAATCCTGGGAACTCACCACGGCCCGGGACCACGCGAAGTTGGTAACGAACATACTGAGAGGGTTTACCATTGAGGTAGACCTCTCCGTTTGCCTTACCACCGTGAGCTGCATATATGCTGCTGATTGCCAGAAAGCAACTAGCGATGATACCTCTCCCTATCACGGAAAACCTCCGCCCCCACTTATCCACCCAAAGCTGAGCTGGAACGGTGAATACGAGGTTTATAATTCCCGAAATTCCAGAAGCAAGGAATGATGCACGCTGCGATGAGAAGCCGGCTTGGGTAAAGAGGATAGGAGCATAATATAGCACTGCATCAATCTGGTCCAAACAGAAGGCACATCAGTGGGGATGAAGATGCAATGAATTGCGATCGATAAATATAACAAAATGAAACACATACATCACAGAGCATTTGAAATCCCATCAAGGAATATTCCGAGTAAACTCCTTTTGATGTACCGTTTCGAGAAGACTTCCAAGAACGTGGCTTGCTGCGTGCCCTCCTCCTCCAGAGACCCTCTGGTGCCATGCAGCTTTTCGTCAACGCTTTCGGACCGACAGAGTCTTGACAAGACTTCACGAGCTTCTTCAAACCGGCCACGTTGCACCAGCCACCGAGGAGAGAAAGGCATGAAAGGCATTCCAATCGACAGCATTACGGCTACACAGGCTTCGACGATGAATGGAATGCGCCAAGCTAGGCTACTATCCAATCTCGACGACCCGTAGGCTATGAAATACCCAGCAGCGATGCCTATCGTGATGAGGAGCTGTAACATAGTTGCCACAGTACCACGAATATTTTGGGGAGCGATCTAGCACAGATATGTCGTCACCACTGATATGGACTGGCCTTGTCCAATGCCTGTTATAAGACGAGCACAAATCAATGCAGGGAAATTATTTGCAGAGGCGGATATAGTGGTCCCGACGGCGACTATTAGTCCACCAGTGAGAATGCCATACTTGCGAGAGATGGCATCAGCGATATGACCACTGCATAAAGAGGAAATCGAGGCGGAAAGCAGGGTGCAGGCAACATAAGTCCCCAGCTAACCGGATGAAATGTCCATGGAGCTGCTAAATTGTGCCATTTGTGTCAGAGGACCGACGGAACCTTTCGACTAGACTCGTCAAAAGCCGCATAGATTAAACGCTCCTGGAACTCACCAGTGTCAAGCCCCAGCTAGAGAAGTGTGCGACGCGATCAGGTAAATTTTAAGAGTGACTGAAAGCATGGCGTCTGTGTGTCTGCGTGTGGTAGAGCTCTGAGAAATTCATGTAGCGGGAAGTCTGGAATATATTTGGGAGGCGTTGTGACGATCCAATGGGGAAGACGGCCTCCGCAAACGGTGAGAAGGGCCGTCCGAACCTCGATTGGATTGCTTGAGTCATTCACCAACGGGGGAAGTATCAAAACACTACACGTGCAAGGCTAACTCCGACTAGGAGTTTATCCGGGCAAGAGGTGCGAGTACGTGTCATGTGGGCCAATCAACTTATTTGCAAGAGAGGAATGAAATCGAATCCATTTTCTGGAGAAATGTAGTGATGGACATATGTATACCAATCGGCTCCGTAGGTTCGGTCCTTGAGACTCGTCAGGGACGAAGTATAACAGGTCAGTCCGACGTCAAGGCGTGAGAAGGCTCGCTTTCGCCGTAGTGGTAGTAGTAGAAACCTGGACAAGTTATTGCTGTCGTGCGATGTTATGTTGTGCTCTTGGCCAGCTTTCAACATGAGGTGCCCCTTGACGGCCTGAGGCTCCAAGACATTAGCCCAGACGACCGGGACTGGAATGGGCGCCAAGTCGGGGTTACACGGATTCTTTGGCTCATTTCTCACCACCGCTATCTCGTCCCCGACGACTAAGAACAGTCCACCATCGTGTCTCCGGTGTAGGCATAGCCACGATACGTCCCAATGCCACTACTATCCTTCGATTTCTCCATGTCCACAAGACGAGACCCTCACAACGTGGACGATGATCCAGACGAACCACCGAAAAGATGGTTTCACTACCTCCCTCTCTGTAGTAAGTCGCGTTTCTCTGACATGGCAGGCTCGGACATGAAATAATTCTCAACCACTCACTTTGATAGTGTTGGTTGTTTTGATGATAGCTCCGCACCCATCTTGGCTACTCGTTCTTGTTAATCATTACCTCCGCACACTGCATTCCACCTCAGGTTTTCTCGTTCATTTATTTGTTTCATACTCCCTTACATTCCTTGCATTTTGTTCTCTCATTGTTTGTGTGGCTCGTGATCCCGGACCAGTTTCTCTCCCCAAGGGGGTTGCAGAGGAAGAAAGTGACGATAGTGACAGTGACGATATGGGATGGCGGGAGGCTCTCATGACTACTCCAGACTTTGACAACGAGTTGACCCCTCTCAAATGGTGTCGTAAATGCTGGGGACCGAAGCCGGAGCGTGCACACCATTGCAATCTTTGTGGACGCTGCGTGCTAAAAATGGGTAAGCTGTGGATATCCTGTTTGGGCTATTACAGAGGTGCTAATCGATCAGACCATCACTGCCCGTGGCTTGGAGGCAAGTGTGTGGTAGGTCTGGGTCGCCGTCAGACGAAATGCTCTTCCCGATCTTTTTCTAGGGCCATAGAACCTATCCTGCATTTTTCCACTTCATATCCTGCATTACATTCTTCTCAACTTACATCTGCATCATCTCTGCGCGTGCATTCTGGTGGTCACTCCACAACTCGACCTCATTGCCGGTGAGCATGCGCAGCCGCAGGTTTGCCACTGTGAAACTTGCTCACTTTTCAACGAGGATGATGCCACGCCTGTTCATGAACTTCTCTTGACTGCAGCCGGTTTCATCTTTGCCGTTGTCGTTGGCTCCTTCACAATATATCACGTGTACCTGATCTCGTAAGTATTCACTCATTCCAGTAGACCCGCAATTGTCTTCACCGCGAACAGCACGAATCAAACGACTCTAGAAAGCCTCTCACCGTTCCTGCTACTCCGATATTTACCACCTCTTCCTGTGTCACTTCGCCTCTCACATCCTCCTATGGAACACGAGCTCTCATACAAGCAAAGAAGTCTTGTGAAAGATGCTCATAGTTCAGTGAAGTTTTATGATCTTGGATGGCGGAAGAACTGGGCACAGGTATTTGGGTGGCACAAATCACGCGGTTGGATATACCGCGTCGTATACGGTGGTGCGAGGTGAGTGAGCCTTGGGTATCCAATCGGCTATCATCCACGCCATGAATTCGTTTGTACTGACCACAGCGGGCTTTACAGCAAGGGGGATGGGCGATCCTTCCCTCGTAATCCCCGTACCGAAGAGATGCTGTGCAGACTCGCAGAGAGACTTGCTACTGTCGACAAGGAGGCATGAAATCCTCCACACCCGGATCGGGTTTCGATGATGGACTCCGTGCTACCTCCTAAACTAGAGTCTGTTTGTCGAGTAATGTGTTCTCGCTGTGCCTTACTGTTGTTGCCTTGACTGCAATACGCAATGATTTATACCTTGGTCAAATGGAAAAAATAACCTCTGAATACCTCGTTCCTGAGGTAGTGAGATTGAGTCTTTACTGAGACTTTGGAAAGATGCTGCCTGTTCGATTCAAGTTCCAGTCCTTAAAATACCGACTCCGAGCCTTATCATCTGACCAGCTTTTTCTCACCAAGACACTCTCAGACTTCCGTCCTTGTCCCTCAACCACCATGCCCATTCATCACATCGGTACGTCGCACGGGGACACAGTGTTATCCCCGAACATTGAAGCCTTCCACCCAATTGTTACGGCAGTCCTGCTCAAGTTCAAACAAGGCATCACTCCCGCCGACGTCGAAAAGATCAGAAAGAGCCTGCACGCGTTGCCCTCGCAGATACCTGCCATCCGTGATGTCAAGGTCGGCACGAAGATCAAGCACCCTTTTGATCACGACTTTGACGAAGGTTGGTGTTACAACTCGTGCCTCCTTTACCACCCGAATGTGATATCTCACCTGGCTGACTTCCAGGCGTTATCTTCGTCTTCGACGATGAAGATGCGTTGAAAAATGATTACTCACCTCACAAGGCGCACCGGGATTACCAGGAATTTACTGCACCTTACGTCCAAGGTCGGTTGTGTACCCTACCAGCGCTGGCTTCTGGTTAATGACGTTCCGAAATCCAGATAAGCTGATATTCGATATTTACTGTGAAGAGTGAACGAGAATGAAGAAAGGAATGAAGAAAGCTAACTATGATTGATGATTGATAACTCAGTTGTATACATATCGTGAATGTCCCTTGCGCGCCAGATAAACAATTTAGACGTGCATGTCATATCCTACGAGCGAGACTGCCCTCAATTGTAAATCGGGAGTGGCATAAGCCTGAGTCATGCACGTATTCAGCAATGCCTGGCTCGAATCCACTCACACCACTCACTTGTCAGCGTTGAACAAAAAGTTTTCGCCCTCATGTTCGCCCTCCAGAAAGTGTGTCGGGTGTAAAACTAGGGGTCATGTGTCAGGTAGCAATAGAAACAAGAGTTGGTTTCCTTACCAAGATGACCGTGTATGTGTTTCAACATGTTCTCCATTTCTCCCCACTCTCCCTTATCGAACGGCTGAGGTCCTCGAATGCTCTTTCCTCTTCCCAACTCCTTCTCCTGCGTGTGCTGTGATTTGGGCATGGTCGCGGGTAACGACCATTCGCTGTCCTTTCCGTCTCTGTCGTGCAGCTCTGCAACGCTTTCATCCCGAGGATTGGATCCATTCTCGGAATCACTGGTTGATGGTGACGGGATTGGAGAGCTAGTCTTGCTCTGAAACAAAATAAGAGATCAGACCCATAATGGATCATAACTAGAAACTTGCCATTTTTGTAAACCGCTCGTGGTAAGCAACAAAGTGTTTGTATTCCTTCCATGTAGTCACCGTATCGTCCGGGATCGCATGGAAAACCTTGCGGTATATCTCGGTCTGCGAGAACAGGTAAGTCAAGGCAGATGGGGAAATCAAACAAGCAAATACTGACGTTGTGTTTAGCGCACGCGACCCAAACATCCTCCCAAAATTCATCCGAAATCGGATCTTCGAAACAATCAGGATCAGGATGGATGTGTAGTGCCGGTATCGCAGTCGACTGCTTTCCCTTGGCTTCATGAGGTTGTTTCTGTTTTCTCCGGTTAGACCGCTTATATACTGTGCTCTTGTCCTCAGCCAAGTCGCTGTAATCCGATGCAGAGTGCGGAGACTCGTAACCAGTGTAGATTCCCCCATCCACCACTTCCCAGCCAGCAGTTTGGGCATCGAATGGCGTTTCAATGTTTGAGTCAGACTTTCGATCCTCCCGCATACTCGGCTGGTCGGCACTGGGTAGTTCTTTCATTTCCAGAGCCGATGGTCGATGTTTAAGGGCTTTAGCTTCGGCTACGGGGATTGCCACGCTGGAAAATCCGACGAACTTCTCTTCATCAACAGGGCATAGCACTTGGCCCCCCTGAACCGATGCTTCCTCTCTCTTTGAACCAGGATCGCGGATCTCGCCATCAGCCGCAGATGGATTGAACACTTTTGACAGTGATTCGGCGACAGCGTGCTCGGAAGTTTGAGTACCTTGAGTATCAGGTCAGCGAGATAGCGATCGCGAGCAGAGAAACCATGTGCCTTCTTTGATTCCGTGTGCCGCCGTATGCAATGCATCACGAAGTGGTCGCTCATGCACTAGCTCCGTAACTTGGCGAGCGGGTGACTCTTGTTCTGCATTTGGGTCCCACTGTTCCTGGGTTCGTTCGCGGTATGACTCTTCTTCATGTGATACGTAGTCTTCGTCAGTCAGGGCATCGACGTCAATTCCGACATGCTCCTGCATCAGCCGGACCCGGAGCGTGTGTGCAAAACGCCCTACTTTGAACGGACTACCTGCCATCGTTCTGCACCCAAGCAGATTAGTCAGGAGCCCAGCAAGGAAGAGGTTCATGACCTACCCTTCGATCATGTCAGTATCTCGGATGACGGCCGCTAGTTCAGAATCTCGATCACCCCGCTGGGATCGCTCGTTGATGTTCGCACTTCCAATGATCGCGAGCCTGTCATCGACGAGGCAGATCTTGCCATGAATGTATACCTGAAACCGTCGTTAACCACACAAAACACATCCCGCACTGGATAGATTACAATTTCAGTAGTCAAGACTCCATCACGCATCTTGCCCCAATTTCGCAAGGAGAACACACGAATATAACCCTCAGGCTAATAAAAGTTAGGAGGGGAGGTGAATCAAGGAGGTTGAACCTACCTCAATTTCTTCTGCTCGCAATCGCTCATAAATCGAGGTTTCGCCCCGGAATAGTGTACGGTGTTGGCAGTCAAGTATGATTCGTACCTGTCGAATTACTGCCTTAATTTGGGAGTATATCAGGAACCAAGCAAACACACCGCACTAGCATCACTATGGTCAATCGGAAATGGGAAGCCGGGGAACAGTGGTATGACGATGCAACACTTCCACGAGGTTCCCTCTCGTTTTGCGCGAACAATCCGTCTAACAAGAGCGTCTCCAATTCCATTCTCGATCTTCACGTCGTTGACGACAGTCCTTCAAATAGGAGATAAGTTCTGCTTTCAACTATACGATACGCATGCTTACGAAGAGATAAAGAACTGGTTCTCGATGTACACAAAATGCTCTGACTCGTCAATCGCTGCTTCAGGTTAGGACCGATACCTATGGATGAATCAGGGGGGCCTACCTGCTATGTATGCATTTTGGATAGAGTGTTCGGTCCGATTTGGTGTGCCAAGCGACCACGGTCCGACCGAGCGACAAATTTGCATCTCGCATGTTCCTGTGAGGCCCATTGTCTCCAATTCTCCAGGTTTAAATTCTGGCGGAGGCAGTAAAAATGGCATAAGCCTCGTATGATTCTACGCAAAGAAAGATTTATAATCAAACATGTCGGATACATAAATATACCATACCTTGATTCGCAGCAACCAATTCCATCTAGTATTATCTATCAACAGATAAAATGAGTCAATTTGGCTCTGACGCACCTCTCTATGAAATGTCGAGCCAGATCGCGAGCCGGTTGGCCGACAACTTGCATCCCAACATCGTGCCTGTACGGAGTTAGGTTCTTCAGTCCTCATTTCTGTAAACACATACCAAGGCATCCTCGGAACTTTGGAGCGGTCGTACATGTCTTCTTCAGGTTTGTGAAGGTTGTGAAAATCCAGGACCCTCGGATTACTGTAGTCCTTTCCTGACATTCACGGAAGCAGTAAGGACAGACCCGACGGTGTGAGTTCGTTGGAAACAAACCCGGCCATATTTCTGTTTTGTCCAATGATAGTTCTGGATCGTCAACGAGAACATGTTGCGGGGTGTCCCATCTAGAGGCAATTAAATAGGTTCTGTGGTATAAATGATAAAACAGACCTTCCGAAGCAAAGATCTATCCCGCCAGCGAAGGCAATGGTTTGGTCAATGACGCACAATTTCTCGTGCTAAAACAAGGTTGATGGTCTTAGAGAAGAAGATTGCAGTGTATTAGCTCACGTGAGCCCAGTAAAATGTGCCTGTCTGGAAATGGGAAGGGGATCGCTGGATCATGATGTTTTCGTGGAGTGATGACAGCCTTTGTTTCGCGTAGCTAATGTGATGCACGGATGTCAGAGAAAGACGAAAGTAATATTAAGCCTTGCCCACTTGCTATCCGTCGGCGTTGTGCGGCTTGACACTTCCTGACTGTTGACGGTATGAGCACATGAAGCATACACCAAGGATCGACTCACTATAATATCACATAAATCTTGACGCCTTGGCTCGCTTTTCGCTCCAGAATCCTATCCAGTCGATACTTATCTTTGCTCGGTCGTCGTAGTTGTAATTCTGCAGTAGGTAAGTTGAAGGGCACGATTCTCCGAGTGACCAGCCATACCCGGTGAGAGCCACCAATCGTGGATATATATGCTCTCTTTCGCTATCATGAGCGCTCTCGACAAATTCCACATGTAGTCGCGCTGCAGAAAAGGTTCAATCAGTGGATATGAAAAACTGTAACAACAAACTAACCCCATCTACGAGCCACTGTGCGGCCACGTTCATCCGGATCGGTGCAAAGCTACCGAAGCGATTCTTTGTCACAAACTGACAATTATCCGCAGCCTTCTCCAACGCCGTGATCCATTGTAACATTTGGCGCTAGGGAAGCCGTGTTATTCATAACACAAGCGCTCGACTACGTACTTACTTCATTCCTCGCAAACAATTTGAGCTGCATTTGTGAATTCTCGACATAGAACGTGTGCTTTGAAACGCCTTGCGAGCGCTTCTTTCGCTTTCGTTGTTCGCTCTCCAATAATGTTTGGTCCTGCTGCTGATTCTGTTCTTCAAGTTGCCCACTTCGTTCAGGCTGGGGGATTTGAAGGGGCCTAACGTGCGTAGAGGGGTCCGGCATCGGCGAGGGTGAGAGGTTGGATGCGACTGAGCTCCCTGAAGACGCTGAGTCATGCCTAGGTCGAGGGGGTGACTTATTCTCATCGTTCTCAACGTTGTCTATATTCGGTGTCGGCCGTTGGCAAAGATTAAGTACTCTCGTTATTCTGCCAGTGAGAGAGTCCATCGCCGACGCACAGTCGACCTCCGTCTCCTGAGGCAATATAACTTCGTACATGCGTTCGACAGTGTGAAACTCCCTGTCCGCAGGTTCCGGGCGAAGGAGGTGGAGACCTTTGCGATAGTAACGAACCGGACGTTTGATCTTGAAATCTGAGTCCATGAGGAAGACATCCAAAACAGTCA
>QFEM01004215.1:0-14091 GCA_003316205.1 Boletus bicolor
GCGAGTCAATAAATCGTCTGCCACTTCCATTCAAGTAATTAAAGAAGGGTCGCAATAACAGCATACATGCCCTATACATATCTACATCTACCTCGGTGTAAAGTATCAGGGTACATCAAAAAATGCTTACAGACTATGGCAATCCTCGTCCCCAAGCAGCAACCACAGATGTCATTAATGTCCACTTGTCATTCCATAGGCGCTTGAGCCCGTCTCCCCCACCTGTCTTAACGATCCCATCTACGCAGGTGACTTTACTCGATTTTAACGCCATCGCAGCCCCAACCACGAGCAGTGCACCCATGAACAACATTCTGCGCTCTGCAGGCGTGAGTGCGCCCAGACGCAGGCCGATCCTGCGCGGGTCCAAAATTGCTCTGCTCAGCGCTCTCGGCGAAACATTTGTTTTCTTCGCCGGGAGGCGGGAACCGGGAGGTGGCGAAGGGGGTGGCGAGGGTATGACAACACGCGAAGAATTGACTAGAGTCTCCAAATAGTCGTCAGTTTCGTGGTATGGCTGTTTTTCGGGTGCGGCATTCCGAGCTTTGATGCTAATCGGCAAAGGTCGCCACGTTCGCGTAGCGCTATCAGGTCCCATGACCTCGGTGACGCGGAGTAAAGGGTGAGATGGTGGATATGCAGTTAAGAGGTCATCCGCTTGACGGAGAAGGAAAGTGAGGGAAAGTAGCGCAGGTTTGGTTCTCGGTTTGCTTGGCGCAGACTTGTCAAAGTGCGGTGTGGGTTCATTTGCTACAGTAGGTGATTGTTTTGGGGAAGAAGGACGTGTTAGGTCTGAGGAGGGTGAACGCGAACGTGGCGGTACACGATCAGAGGTCGATGGTGAAGGGCAGTGAGGATGAACGGATCTTGCCTCTTGGGGTAGTGGTGCAGTCGACTGTACAGGGGAAGAACGTTCTGGAGAAGGGAGAGGTGAAGCCGGTCGTGAATCAGGCAACGGTATCGACGCGGCTAATTCCAGCGTTGAGCTATGTGGTCCACTCTTGCGGATGTGGTCCGTCGCTTCTGGAAACAGGACAGGGTTTGTGCTCGGACTAAGGCCGCTAGCTCGAAGCGTGCCACTGTTCTGGACCACATCTGATGGGGTAGTACTTTGGTTGAGCTCATTTTTGTCTCCCGTGAAGGTGTCATGAGACACAGGCGTCTGTTTGCTGATGCTAGGAGACCCAAGCGTTCCGTCAATAGTCTCAGAACTTGGCTGTTCATGTGGACCTGCTCCATCATCCGAACAAAATCCCACAATGTCGTTTTTTGAGGTACGATCCACTCCGGTGACCGTGCCTTGGGTAAGACCATGGTTGCCTGTGTCGTGGGATCCCGGCTCTCCATCAACCAACTCTGGTAGTCCCCCTAACAAAGAGTGGATCATGCCTTCTTCGTCTTGTTCGGCGAGTAAGTAGATAGAAGGTTTGCGGTGTAGTACGAGCTATAGACAGGGATCAGAATGACTTCCCCATAAAGCTAAAGAAGAATGCGGACAGATAAAGGTGGAATTAGTTATACTCACAGCAGCGGCGAGCCACACCACAGCGATTGGCTCTCGCGACAAAAGAAAGTCCCACACATGTTGGATCAGAGGAAGGGTCGGGATATCGTGTGAGAAAAGTGTAAGGAGATGGGATAGTGCATGGTATGGGAGTGGTGAAGTGCTAGACATCGAGATGCCCCTGTAATCAGCATAAATGAGGAGGATTTCAAGGATACACACTCTTCGAGGAGCTTGGCGTATGCAGGATCCGCAAGCCTCAACAAGTTTCTAAGTACTCTGGCATGATATAAGCACATACCGATGAATTGTAGACGACGCGTTTGGGATCTCACCTCAATAAGCCGAGTACTGGTTCGAGTCCGACTCCCATCGCATCTCTCACGCGATGAAGCGCCATCTTTTCCGCACATGCAAGGTGAAGAGGCTGCGGCAAAGTGAGAAAGATGACGGTCATGATATCGTGGAAACCCTGGAAATAGTGAAGTGAACGACGTTTCCGGAACAATGACACGAGGAGCCCATGCAAGTCATTTTGAAGTGCATCCCGAGTGGGCGCAGTGCCTGATTCTGACGCCGGAAATGTAATTCAGCGTATGTACGAATGCCGGTGGTGTCATTCCATACCTCCAGGGTATAATACGAAGCTGCGATCTGTATCCAGCTTGATTTGCCGTTCGTCTACGTGAGGGTCTACCACTGACTCATTCATCCCTCCTTCCATCAAATTTCCAAATTCATCTGTACTGTCCACCTCTGAGTATGGCGGCGGATCGGAGAGCGGTTGTGCACCAAGGAGAGCAGGCCTAAAGTCATTTAGTAGTGGAGTAGTAAAGAAGTTTGGACACAATACACAAACCATAATATGGCTCTATCCTCGCCAAAACCTCCTGGTTGGAGGCTGCGTTCTCTGAGTAAAACCCAGATTTGCTCGTCGTCACTCGTCGGGTTCATGAGGGCTCAATGCATCGAGGTTGTCTGTCGCAGCCTGCACTGAGCTCACTGCTGGCTGGATTGGTGAATTACGTCAGCGAGCTTTGACAGATTCGGAATTCAGCGAGGCTGGCGGAAGACCTAACCGAAATCAATCCATCGCACCATCGACTCACAGCATTTCGTGCGCGTCGTATACGGGATGTTCTCTACCGTACAACAATATCATGGCAGCACTCTATCAAGTGCAAAACGACACCATGAGGACCATCCCTCAGAGATATTACATCCGGAAACGGTGCTCAGAAGTC
Organism: Boletus bicolor; assembly: GCA_003316205.1. Lineage (NCBI taxonomy): Eukaryota > Fungi > Basidiomycota > Agaricomycetes > Boletales > Boletaceae > Boletus > Boletus bicolor. The sequence goes on from QFEM01004215.1 coordinate 2,749, forward strand.
CTGCCTGGAACGCGTTCCCCACGTACCCGCGCAGCATGATGCAGTAGTCGTCATCTCCCATTCACACCACCTACTACGGACCGACGTCATGCTAGAATGCTCTGCATGAGGTGTGGGCACGGGATCCATGGTATCTGTGAATGACAGGAAGGTGATTGGCCCTTTGTGGTCATGCTCGTCTGATCGGCGAGGGGCAGAGCAGACGAGTTTATCTGTCTCGTGCGACACTGCAGGGTTGGACGATGTTGCCGAGGGTAGCGGAACCAAAGAAGACAGGGTTGTTGGCGTCGAAACAGGGCGGGTAACGACTCGGGTCTGGGAGGGGTTGCTGTGATCTATGTGTATGCAGATCGCTTCGCCTCTAGGATCCTGGTCTGACATTTGCGAGCCGGAGGAAACACGTCAAGGAGTCAACAAGTCTAATAAAGATGGTCGGATATGTACATTCTGAATGCTGTGAGCCTGCTTCCAATGGGACTAGAACCGACAAGATAATGGTGTATGTCTTTCTATGCCCCCACGTGTAGTGCCATGCGAGGACCGTACTATAGCCCTGAGCCTTCAAGACTGGTTTCAAAACCGTACTTACATAAAGTCGGACTACGTTTCACAGCTCGCCCAAATATTGGAGGTTTCTACATATGGTTGAACATTATGAATGCTCAGAATTACCATTGCAGTCGCAAGACCACTGCTAAAGTGCCACCAAGACCATGGATCCAGCATCGACATCCACAGTATTTTAAGCTCTCGAGCAACGCTGATATCTTGAACATCAATTATGTTTCAACACCATGGACTCCATTCACCACCTCAGCCCGACCCTCATCCCTACCATGCAGCACGGCCTTTTCATCGAAGCTCCTGCCTACCCCGTCCTCCCCCTTCCTACCTTCTTCGTCATCACTCACAGCCTCCTCCACGATCGCCCCTTCCTCTCGCAGCACCTCGAATGTGCTCTCAAGCACGGCGAGGTTCTGTCCTGCACAGATGGCTTTGACGATCTGACCTTCATGTGCAATGTGCTGCGTGCGTCGGAGAGAACGAGTGAGGTAGGTCGAGAGCGTACGGAGCGGCCAGGTGGCCGGGACGAGGGGGAAAATCTGCGTAATGAGTGAACACGTCAGTCATGCGAATTTGAATGGGCTATTCAAGAATTGATGCGAAGATAGAGTGTCAGAGCAGATCAAAATCATCGACGATGCCTCAAAATCAGCATAACTCATCCCGGTCACCAAAAAAGATCCGTGACAGACAAAATTTAAACAATGAAAGCACTCACATCAAGAGCATCCAGCCTTTTCGCTTGCGAGCTGAGAAACCGCGTTGTCTGTTGTGTGTCCCTGTAAGGTGCAAAACTGAGTCAATCAATTCGCTCCTCCACGAAGACGAGATTCACCCATCCTCCATATAAACCTCCAATAGCTCTTTCAACATATCGCCATTCTGTACGCCCTTTTCTTCCCCCTCTACCCCTACCGCACCGTTACCCCTCGCGAACCACCCACTCCAATCAGACAACCCACACCCTTCCGCAGCGCTTACACCCAGTTTTGTACTAATTACCCCCGTCAAGCCAGCGCTCGCCGCATACGACTCGGCCGTTGATGTGTCCCGCAGAGTATACAGTGTCTTAAGAGCAATCCGTGCGGAGGGGGTCTGACATCGCCACGTGGGTAAAATTTCGTGAATTCGTAGAAAGGATAAAACATGGCGTACTTTCGAATGCAAAATAGCCATCTCAAGACCAAGAATTTTATCCCCTCCCCTCACGAAGATCCTGTCTTGAATATCATTGACAAGCTTTTTACCCTCCCCGAGAGACTGAAAAAGCAATAATGTCTTTATGCGCGCGCGTTTCGATGGGGAGTCGGGGGTCGTGGAGGCGAAATAATGCAGGAATGGTGAGCGTAGTGGTGATTGCGAAGTTAGGTGATTGGGTGAAGGCGATGAATCCGACTTTGGCGGGGGTGGAGGCGGAGAAGACACGGTAGCCGAGAAGCTTGGGGAGGAGGCATACGACGCCGCTGTAACAGACGTGGAGTGTACATCAGCCAGCGGTCACAACGTAGCTCTGCACGTCTACACAGTCGACAAACCTTTCGCCCTCCAAAGCTTCCCGACCCCCTCGTCCCCAGCGTACTCCAAAACCTCCTCTACGCAATTCCACACGAGTTCCTCGAATAACTCCCCCTCCTCCGTTGTTTCCTTTCCACCTCTTCCAAGTCCCCGACCAACAACTAACCATTCTAGATACCGTTTTGCAGCAATCGCGTTGGTATTCCGAAGCTCCGAAAGAATAGCTAGTTCGTCGGCCTTTTGCGTGTCATTTTCTCGATCTACAGCTTTATCCCCTCCACGGCCTGCGGCCCCGGTGGGTCTGCGATGTCGCGTTGGTTGCGAGGACATTAGCAACTGTATGACAAGAATCAAAGTACCGTTCCAATGCGAAGGTTAAAAAAACGTATTTTAAGTAAATTGAGTAACAGACACAAGGAAAGGAAAGCATATACGCGCCTTCAGCCCTCTCTCGACGTCTTTCCCAGCAAGCCATGCTGCCCACTTCTTCACCAAGCTAGATCTCTCATGTTCACTTAGACTCGGGCCGATTCCAGTCATTGAAGTGGATGGGTCAGGCCGGGTGGGAGTAAGTATTGCGAATATCTGCCCAAGTGGATCGACGACCAAAGAATCGACATGTGTTCCTTCCGTGAGGCTGTTTCATTTAAAAAAAGAAAGGTATTAGGTCAATCGGCGCCACCGATGGATGATTAGCAGTCATCATATGATGTATTACTTACTCAGCTAAAACATCCACAACCTTCTCCGCATCCCCATACGCTTTCCACATCTCCACCAAAGCACCCCAGAGGTTCATTTGTGAAAGCACGGGTGCCAAAACTTCCGGGCGAAATGGGAACGCAGGTCTCAAAGGACTGGATGACGTTGTCTGCGAAGGGTGGGATGTATGTCCCATATATAGTGGTACTGACGGGATAGAAATTTGGTGGCCGTTCGAGGGATATGTATGCGACGTTGAACCAGGACGTGAGGGTGGTCGCGACGTGGACCTGGAGACGGAACACGAGGAGGAAGTAGATGGAGCGAGGGGAGTGGGAGCGAACAGCACCAAGAGGGGATGAATATCTCGTGCATGTGCATAGAGAAGGGCCAGGGCTGTTGATGTTATCTAGATGAACAGTACAACGTTAGAATCGTTGCCTATGCACGGATGATGGTCACAGCGAAGAAGACATGACGAGACAATAACAACAAGTTATCGTGGCAAGTAAAATACCAGGTGACCATAGGAACAACACTATCGAAATGTGACCGCGGGACGAAAGGTATGATGGTCGAACCTTAGGACACACAAGATAAACGTTGCCTGATTCCCCTTGCTCCAATTGGACATGCAATAAAACAAGTAAAACACGCACCTCGATAACATCTCTTGACCACATTTCAGCGCTCCCCAACACAGCAGCCAAAACGCTTTTCACCATCTCACTGGCTTCTCCTCTCAGTCCTTCACGCATTACAATCGTTGCTGGATGTGTACGCGTGCCACTTTTCGTATGGGAGTCGGACGTTGATGGCTCTGCGTCTGCAGGTTCATCTTCGACTGATGAACCAGGTATTGCGCCAGGACGCAAGTAGGGAGAATAATTCCTGACTAAGTTGGTGGCGACTGAATGTCAGTGCCCATGCATTTTATTTTATTTGTTGCAGATGGTAGGGCAGGGACGAGAGTTATGAGATACATAAGAAGAAGGGGATGAGGGTGAGTTGAGTTGCAGGTAGGTCGATCGGTGGTTGGAAGTTGATAAGGGATAAACGAGCTGGCGTGCGAGGATGTAGGACGGCGGGGAAGGGAGATGGGAAGAAAAGAAAGAATGTGAACAGACTTACTGATATCATCGACACTGGTTTCATCCGGCATGTATTCTTTTACGCCATCCCAGACCTCGACCTCGACAGAATCACCCTCGGCACCTCGTGAAGTTGTGCTACCGTCTTTCCCGTGATTCGGGGGTTCACTGAATAAAGCAGGTCGTAGTTCGTTGAAATAAGAGACAGGGACACGAGGATCAATAGCACCCTTGACGAAGTGGGCTGTTGCCTCTCGAAATCTGGTCTGACGCATGAACGCGAAGGCAAGACATTGGTGCAAGTAGCGTAGCGTCTCCTTTGGTGGATTTTTCGTCAGCGCGTACAAGTCCGAGTATCGCACACCACCCACTGGGTCACCCTGCGTAAGATCAGCCTCAGCCTGTTCTAGCAACGCTACCGCTTCTGCTAGTCTGCCATTTTGGAGAAGTGATTCTACTTGCGCGAAAAGTGTTGAGGGAAGAAGTGAATAAACAGAGGACTGGCCAAGTACGAGGACGGCTGAGCGAGGAAACGAATGGCCCATCACAAATCAACGCGGCGCAGTACAGGTCGAGGATAACTGTTTACGTAAGTCGACGTGCGTACCCACTTTAAGACAATCTGGGAGTTCAAACGCTGATTGCATCGTAGTCATGAATCATGTCCTTATCTCCCGGAGTTTACTGCACCATGGACACCATGTCACACATGTGGTTGCGCATACATCTCATTTTGCATAAGGAAATGGGCTGCACAACCGGTATGCATTATGAGCAAGTGTACTGTATATGATTTACAAACCTACATCTACACACTATTTCTCCCAGATTCTGGGATCGCACAGCAGCTCCGCGGATTCACTGGTCAAGCTTTGCCTAGGCTTGATCAGTAAATTCGCGGCAGCGCCTACACAAGCTCATCACGAAGAGGACGACAATACCCATCGAGCCTGTCCAGAGGAGTGATGAGGCCAGCCACGGTTTTGGTTTCGTGCAAGACATACACGAAGACGTGAGCCGTGCGCAGAGCAGTACTGTGGCATGATACTATATTCAAGTCCAAATGAGCGCTCTCCCACGTCTGCGTAGGAAAAGTGAACATAGGGAAACGTACAACGCAGCTACCAAATGGTTCATGGTCGTCAGGTCAAGGCGAGTAACAGTCTCTGCGGGCTACAATGGAAAGCGATCTCTTAGTAGTCTATGGCAAGGCTGACTGCAGCTCACTCGTTTACGATCCAACGATGACGAGTTGATGACGAGAGTCATACTACTGGGTAGGCATCTTCCATCCGTTTTATTTGTGCGGCCACTGCTTCTGGGTTCCAGACACGAGGTTTTGCCAAACATTACTGCGGAGTGCAACACTTCACTTCACGAGCATTCGGTGTTCAGCACACGCACAATCACGGACTGTTGCTTTCCCAGACTGTACTCACATATCATGCCCGGCGGAAGTTGTGATCGTAATATTCTACATTAATGTGGATCGGGACTTAGCTGAGGTCCCCGCGAAATGCGATATGTCGATAGCACGTACACACCTTCAGAAGAGTGAAATCAACCACGTGACTGGGATCGAGCAAAGAACAGTCTAGTGTGTCCAATGACATCAACAAACGACATCGTAATCGAGACTCAGACCGAACAGAAGTAGAGGAGACAGAGTGCACGAATCTGCAAAGTGGGCCACTCTCAAGCAGAGATACCACAACGGACGTTATGACAGATATTTAGACAAGACACCGATGTGTCCCCCTGAAAACTCGTATGAACTTTGAAGCCTTCTAAAATATTATCAGCGGAGGTTGCAGATATGATCTACTAACAACAAACCTGAGAGAATCGTGGCATGCAACCAGCAATGCTCCATTCTTACTCATCTCGTCTCATCGGGGCCCAGCCTGGGGTTACCAAATAGGCCCTGTGTGCGGTGAACAAAACTACATTATACCGCCAAACAACAAAACAGGATCAACTGGAAGCAAATAATAATAACGACAACGCAGTCACATCCTTTCTGTTTCATTCATCGTACTGAGTCAACTTCAAAGCCTATCAGTCTTATAGAGCGAGAGAGAAGCTTGGCAGGCCTTACGTCTAGTGTGAGCGTCCGCGAACTGTTGACATCCTGATCTCGGTATATTCCCACCAATGAGTGGCCACGCTCGTATAAGGAACCTTTGAGACTGATGACAACGAACTGGAAAGAGTTCGATGCTTGAGAGCGAATGTAGTTGGCTATCTTGGCAACATTTGTGTTATCTAGGGCTGCATCCACTTCATCCAGGACGAAGAATGGTGCGGGTTGATAGCTGACATGGGAATAAAAAGGACACGTTGAGAATCACCAATAGAACTCACCTGTGGATCGCAAAAAGTAACGCTAGAGCAGCGACTGTCTTCTCCCCACCCGACAATTGTTCCATATCTCGGAATCGTTTCATCGGCGGCATAGCATGATACTTGATTCCAGCAGTATAAGGTTCCTATTGAAAGTACAGATCAATATCCCGGGCAAATGGCCAGGTGTTCCTAGTATTACCTCGCTGTCCTCTAAACTCAAGTATGCAACACCTCCCATGGGTGCACTCTTGCCCTTCGTAAGGTCCTTGTATACTTCGTCGATCCGTTCAGAAATATGATTGTATGCCTTATTGAATAGTTCACATCTACAACCAACGATCAACAAACCTGCAAACCCGCGATCGAGAAAGATTACTCACCTCTGACGCTTGATTTCATTAAACTGGTCTCTCGCTGTCTTGGAATCCTTGCGTGCCTTCTCCGCCTCTCGTTCGGTCTCGACGAGTCGGGCTTCAACATCATCCAGTCTTTCGATCGCTTTCAGGTTTGGCGCCATACGTTCTATGTCTGCATTTAGCTTGGAGATCGACGCGTCAAATTCAGCAAGAGTTTCTGGATTGTTGCTCTGCCAGTATTGAATTCATATTTCATGATTGGGACACTTGACGTGAACTCACAGCACGCTCCTCGTCGTCCAATGCAGCAAAGTCAACTTCGATGCCGTAGTCTTGGACTTGTCTAGGTCGCTGAGTGCCGTCCTCGTCCTCATCAACATCCATTGCCACCTCATCACGTAGGTTCTGCAACGGTTTCAGCATGTCAATGCAACGATAATTTGGATTCTCACCTCTTCCATAGGCACGTTCTTTAAGTTACCTGTCACAAGTGGTAACTTGATGTCCTCGAGTCGACATTTACGATACATCGAAGACCGTTCAAGCGCCAGCTTTTCAATTTCGTCATTCTGAGATCGATTGGAGATTAATCAATGATGGAAGCATGTATGGAAAACCACGAGCCATTGACCCAATCTCCTTCAGCGCCTGATCAAGCACCTTGGCCCCGCGTGCATGCATTTTCTTCACCTGTTCTACGACCTTGTTCTTCTCTTCCAACGCCTCATTAAGTGCGTGGAGCCCTTGCCGGAGATTTTCGATCGCTTCTTGACCTGATGCGATCTCGGCTTCGATGTGACGTTTTTGCTCCTCCAGCTCGAGGACTTTCGCTTCTTCATCTTCTTGAGTTTTCTTGAGCGTCACAAGTCTGTTCTGAGCGAGCTGCAGTTGCTCTTCCTCGAATTGAATCCTATAAGCGAACACGGTGATGTTAACAATATGCTCAAGTCAATGAGGGCTAAAACTCTCACTGGTGTGTCAAGCGTGCAATTTGTTGATCGAATCGATTTCGTGCTTGGCTCTCCTCTTCTGCCACTCTGAGCTGACGTTCTTCGTACTCCCGGATGTGATTGACGCAGATCTTGGTGCAGAAAGAGGCGAAAACGCCATGCTCGGCTTCGTCAATAATAGACTGGAGTATTGATATGCGCGAAGCGAGCGTGGCATGCGTAGTTTGAGCCTATGCAGAAGGAGAAGTTATGGAATCCATATAAGAAGGAATTCGGTTGTGTGCTAACCCTTTTGAAGTCGGGTGCAAGCTTCTTGAGCTCACGTTCGATATACTTCAGCTCATCTTTTGTACCATTATGGCGAAGTTTAAAAGCACTCTGAGACCTCGTAAGTCATCGATCCAGAGACGACACAACGTAAAGCGTAAGCGTACGAACCAAATCGTCCTTGGTTACCGTGATAGCGCTCTCCAGCCTCGTTATCTCAGAAACGATGTTTTCGTCTGCTTTACCACGCGACTTGGAGCGATTGAGCTCCTGTAGTTGTGCTAGTAGATTGTCTCGGAGGCGGGCAAGGCCTGAATTATCCTATGTAAATGAGGCGCCAGTAGACTGAATAAGCACGAACAGACCTTGAACATCCTTTTCCTCCCACTTCTTTCCAGACCCATGCGTGCTTCGTCCACCCGTCATCAACCCGCTTTTGTGAATGATTGTCCCTTCGAGCGTAACAGCTAAGGAATGTGCATGAGGTTGGGTATTCTCACTCCTCCACAACATTTTTCTACCTACCTTTAACCTCTTGACCTTTCTCCCAACATACATACTTGGCTACCTCCATTGTGTCACATACCAGGGCATTGCCACACACGTGGTGCATCGCTCGTTCAACAGCAGGTTCGTACTGGATGACATCAACGGCGAGTCGAGCCCCCTTGGCAAAAGAACGGAATTTGTCATTAACAGGCTTCACAGAGATCGTGTCGAGGGGCAAAAAAGTTGCTTGCCCAGCTCGCTGGGTGCGCAGGTACTTGAAATAGGATAAGTCGAGATAGAGATAAACGGGCACGACGGACCAACCTCGATGCACTCGATCGCTGTTTTCTCCTCATCTACGACTACCGCGTCGATGTTCCTACCCAGAATCACGGAAACGGCGCTCTCATATTTCCGTTGCGTGGGCTTGCACAGATCCACCACTCGTCCTTTAACACCTATATTTATATTTTTGAAACAAAGAAATTGGGAGTCGACTTCAAAGGCTTGCATTTGTAAGCGAAAACGTACCTGGGAAGACGCGCTGCAGACTCGCAAGAGTCTCCTTGAGCTTCGCTTCCCTTTCTGTTTCGGTCCTATCAATACCTGCTTGGAGGAGACGCTGATAGACATCCGTAAGCTTTTCGTTTGCTTCCGTTTCGAGGCGGCTGAAGAAGAGTGTTAAGTCCCTATGCTAGGGGGAAATGAATGAGTGGTCCATGCAGTACTCACGTTATGCGGGTCCGTTCACTCTGATGATTATCATACTCTTGCTTAACGCCAGTCAAGTCAGCTTGCAAAGTTGCCAGTTTTTGCTCAAGCTAACAAATTCCATCAGACAGTTTAAATAGCAGTACTGACCAAGTTACCTCCGTCTTTTTCTCCCCTTGAGCGGTGGCATCTTCAGTCAGTTTGTTCTTTTTGGTTTCCATCTCTTCTATTTGAACTTTCAGCTGGCCAAGTGTACGCGAGGCAGTCTTTTCTTCTCTTCCGAGCGTTTCAAGCGATTGGCGTTCGGATACTGCCAGTACACTTGCTTGTGCTTTTCTGATTTGGTTCAGAGAAGGTGAGCAACGTACTCTCTTCACAGAGATGGGATCGCCTCACAGAGCGCGGTACTCGGCAAGGCTCTCTTCACTCAAAGCTGTATTATCTCGAGATGCCCGACGGTATGCCTCTAATGTGACACGCCGATGATGAATGAATCTGCCATACCCCAGAAACATTAAGACAAACCTGTAGCTTCATCCGCAGCCATACGCGCAGTTTGGAGATCACGGCGAAGGGTATGCGACTTGGCTCGCTGCCGCTCCTCATCCTTTCCAACTTGTTCACGCGTAGCCTGAGCATTCTGCGTCTTTCTAGTGGAATGCTTGATTTTCTCATCGGTCGCGACCAGGTCAGGCTCCTAAACAGGTGTCAGAACATAAATGATTCAACGTGAAAGTCCAACTACCTTGGACTCGACGGTCTTCTCTGCCTTCTTTACTTTCTTTTCTTCCCTAACGACAGCGGTACGAGCTCTGGCTTGATCCGCACGAGCATCTTCCAGTGCTTTGTCATGTTGTTGCTGCTCTGCACGCAATCCTGCAAGGGCCCGAGACTTCTTCTGAATGTCTCTGGCGTTGACTTCCAGTGCTTCTTCGATGTGGAACAATTTGTATAGGATTCGCTGCAAGATGAGATCATCCTAGAATGCGCATATAAGCAATAATTGTGACCATTATCGTAAAAGCACGGACTCTTTCTTGACATAGGCCCTCAAAGCGTTCTGCCTCACCCTTTTGTTCTTTATACTGTCGTATTTCACCAGTAATACCCCTCCTCTTTGTAAAATTGAACGTAGCATTCTCGGTAGCTCGCTCTTGTGCCTCTTTTGCCTTCTCATAGTCTGACGCCAGCTCGAGGGAACCAGAGATTTGCTCGATGAGACGGGTAAGTTCTCGTGCAGATTGGGAGGCGACGGCTTCTACATCTCCTTGGAACACGAGGAAGTTCTTTGCTTTGACAAGGATGTTGTGGGAGATGAGAGCGGTATTGTATGCAGCATACGTGACAACCCTATCGTTGAGACGATACTCGGATGCACCAGTGGTGGAAATGCTATGAAACGGTGAGATCTACGGGCAGAAGGAAGAGTAGTGTAAGAGACGCACGTGCGCTGGAAGAACCACTCTTTCTTATTCCCGTCCTCGTATACAGCGAGGACCCAAGCTTTCTTTGCGGTGCCCTCGCCTTGACCCTCTTCTTCGTCGCTGTCATCTTGCACGTCGTCTTGACCTTGAGTATCCTCCGAGCCGTCAGTGGGACCTCGCGCAAGGCGCCGACCTCGATAAACCAAGTCTTTAAGCTGGCTACTTCGAAGTTGGGCACTCTTTACACCGAGCACGAAGGAAATGGCATCCATGAGGTTTGACTTTCCGGCGCCATTTGGGCCGATAATGGAGGTAAAGTTCTTGAATGGGCCGATGACTTGGTGACCGCTGTAAAGATATGTCGCAATGTACGAACTACGAGAGTGCAAAGACTCACCGATACGATTTGAAGTTGGATAACTCGATGCGAACGAGCGGCATCGTCTCAGACCTCGTCCCGAATTAGGGGAATAACGAAAGGGCACCAACAAAACGCGTCCAGAAACACGTACGTCACAGAGGTATCACAGTAGTCTCAGTCACGCAGCTATTTATAACCTCCACTGGACCAACAACGATTTGAAACACCTAACCATGCAGTCGAGAAAATATTCCCTGGTAAAAAAAAATTGAAGGTCCAGAAAGCCCAGTTTAGCTCGGCGTCGTCGAGCGAAAGTATCGTTTCGATGGCTTGGAAGGAAATCTATCAAGTGATACCTCCCGATCTGCATGCAACCCACTTCCTTGTCAAGCCAAGAGGTAGGCTATGTCTTTTGCGAGAATCCTGCTCGCTCGTGGTCGCAGCCTTCGCCGGCACAATTTCACGTTAGTTTGCCCTTAGGATTGCATGACAACTTTGTTCCAATTTCAAACCACTCGGATTGGATTTGAAATGTTCCTCATGTTATCGAGACGAACCTGGTATCGG
>QFEM01004219.1:0-10115 GCA_003316205.1 Boletus bicolor
AAACGAAGTTGTTCGCGTTGAAACAGGGCAACGACTCGGTGGAGGACTACTTCACCAAGATGCACCAATTGGCGATGGAGGCAGAGTACGATGAGAAGCATAACGCGTGGACCCTCATCGATCTTATCCACCGCAATGCTCGCCAAACCCTGGTGAACCATGCCGAGGACAACGACCATGCCCTGGTCGAGAGCACCCACGTTTGGCAATGGGAGCGAGCACTACAGAAGACCGAGGAGATCCTCCGTGAGAGGGCCGAGTGAGCACAGGCTGTTCGACTGGCAGCCCCCAACCCCTCGCAATGGGTCCTGAGGAACCCTCAGTCCCGCCCCAATTACGCGCTGCCAGCCGGCCCACCGCCTCAACCTGCCACCGCGAACATCCCTCACCCCAACGCCCCTGGCGTCTTCCCCAGCCATGGAGCTCCTATGGAGCTCGATAAGGCATGTGCCGCAGGAGTCTGCCGAAGGTGTGGGAAACCGTGGCCTTGTGCCGAACACCCCCCTCGTCCCCATGGTCCTAGAACAGCGCGCGCCATCCAATGGGGTGGTCAGATGATCTCCCCCAAACAATTTTCTCAGTTACGTATCTTGATGAGTCAGGCAGAGTCTCCGGAGCAGGTTCAGGAGGAACCAAAGGAGAACAAAGATCAACCGGATTTAGATACGGAGTCGCGTTTTCAAGTAGTACAGTAGATGCCAGCTGTTCTCCTGTACTACCACCTAAGTCATTGTCGTCCCTGAATCAATATACAATTCTTTCGTGCAATGACAAGGCTGAAGACCGTAAGACACGAGTAAACCTCCCGACTCCAACCCTAGACATTGTTAGAGCAAAAAAGGAAATACCACTTCCCGTGCGAGGATCTCCGGGTGCGGCCAGATATGATCTGTACGCTGCAGAAGATATGGTAGTTCCTGCTCACAGGCATGCCCTGATTTCAACTGGGCTGTCTATGAAAATCCCACCAGGCCATTACGGCCAAATTGCCCCGAGAAGCGGGTTAGCTGTGAAAAAGAAGCTGACCACCGGCGCTGGCGTGATCAACAGTGACTATCGAGGAGAAGTTAAGATCCTCCTGTTCAACCTATCAGGAGAAGAGCTTGTGGCGAAAGCTGGCAAGCGAGTAGCACAGCTAATCCTCGAGAAGATCTCGACGCCGCCCGTGAGAGAAGTGAAGTCCCTCGATGAAACCAAACGAGCGGACAAGGGATTCGGAAGCACCGGGACTTCTTCGATAGGTGGTCCGAAGGAGATACGATCTTCTCCCGCCAAGAACCGAAGGAGCCGGAGTTCCGACCACTACTGGATGAACACGGTTGACCCCTGGACCATCCGATGGATGAAGGCTCAGGCAGAGAACCCAGATACCACGAGAAATCTTGGGCACCTGAGATCCTTCGTCCACGAATCCAGGAAGGCCAAGGTCACTCCTGATCTACTCATGGATCTAAAACAGATGAGCGACTCCGATGCACACTGGATCTTGAGGGACCTGCAAAGGCCCCCCAAGTATAAGAAGGCATCGGTCAGAAAGGAGAGAAACTCCCTCGAGGTACCCGTGACCCTACGAATGTCTGACGGCACCAGCGCAGAAGTGAAAGCACTGATAGACTCTGGCTGCACCGGATCTTCGATCCATGAGAAGTTCGTGGCTGAGAAGGGGGTAGTGACCCACACCCTCCCTCGCCCAATGTCAGTCTACAATGCCGATGGATCTCTTAACACCTCGGGCAAGATCGAGAAGTTTGTCATTATCAAGATGCAGATCAAGGACCACAAGGAGCAGATCGCCCTTGCTGTCACTAACCTCGGTCCCAACACTGTCTTCCTGGGCTACGATTGGTTGAAAGCCCATAATCCCAGCATCAATTGGAAAACCGGACGGATGTCCTTCCGATGCGAGGAAGACCATATGCCACAGTTAGAAAGCTGTGACAACAACAACAACGACTTCGTTCCGCATAACGGAGATCGCCTGTTCAAACTCGACACGGAGAGCTACCTCCGAAACATGGCGACAGATATAGCCGCAAGGGACTTCGCCACCAAGAAAAAGAAAACCTTCGAGGAAGCCACACCGAAGTACGTCCATGATTACGCCAACGTTTTCGTGAAAGAAAACTTCAATGAGCTGCCTCCGAGACGCCCCTGGGATCACGCCATCGAACTCCTTCCAGGAGATCACACGGTGGACTGCAAGGTCTACCCCTTGAACCCAGGCGAACAGGAGGAGTTAGACAAGTTCCTCGAAGAAAATCTGAAGTCCGGCCGTATTCGACCATCCAAGTCCCTATTCGCCTCTGCGTTCTTCTTCATCAAGAAGAAGGATGGCCGCCTCCGCCCCGTACAAGACTACTGGAAACTTAACGAAGTTACCTGACGCAACCGGTACCCCCTGCCCCTGATCGCCGAATTAGTGGACAAACTCAAGTCTGCCAAGTATTACACCAAATTCGACGTATGATGGGGGTATAACAACGTACGGATGGCCGAAGGAGACGAGTGGAAGGCTGCATTCCGAACGAACCGAGGTCTCTTCGAGCCCCTCGTGATGTTCTTTGGGCTATGCAACTCCCCCGCCACCTTTCAGACAATGATGAATTCCCTCTTCCGGGACCTGATCAACCGCGGAGTCGTAGTCGTCTACATAGACGACATCATGATCTTCACCCGAACCCTAGAGGAACATCGTAAGGTGGTACGCGAGGTACTACAAATCCTATGAGATAACCACTTGTATCTGCGCCACGACAAGTGTGACTTTGAGGTCCAAGAGACCAAATTCCTAGGACTAGTAGTATCTCAAAATGAGGTCAAGATGGACGAGAAGAAGGTCGCAGTAATCAAAAAATGGCCGGTTCCAACCTCGAAGAAAATCCTGAGAGGATTCTTGGGGTTCCTCAACTTCTACCGACGATTCGTGAAGAACTTCGCTCAAATCGCACGCCCCCTAAGCGCACTCATGTCAGTGAAGAAGGACTTCGATTGGTTGCCAGCCTGCCAGCAAGCCTTCGAGCAGCTCAAAGAGATGGTGTCCACCGCACCCGCGCTAGCGATGCCCACCGACGATGATCCGTTCCGTGTCGAAACCGATAGATCAGGAATCGGAATCGGAGTGGTGCTATCCCAGCGCCAGAACGAGGTGTGGCACCCAGTCGCCTTCATCTCTAGATCGCTCAATGACACGGAGTGCAACTACCACACTGCGGACCTAGAAATGCTCGCGGTCATCTTTGCACTCAAAGAGTGGCGACAGTACCTCCTCGAAGCCGTCCATTCCGTCGAGGTGTTAATGGATCACAAGAACCTCGAGTTCTTCCGTAAGCCTCAAGACCTCTCCCGCTGTCAAGCTAGATGGCAGCAAATCGTCCAGGAATACAAGCTATCCTTTAGCTATAGACCTGGCAAAACCAATCCTGCCGACCCTCTGTCCAGGAGGCCAGACTATGAGAAGGGGGTAAACACCGATAATCACCAGCAGATTCTTTTGCCCGACTCCCTTTTCGTAAAAGCCGTAGCCTCTTCCAGTATCCTTGACCACATCAAGAAGCTCCAGTACAAACTGGAACGCTTCGTGAAAGAGGGCCTGAAGAAACTGGAATCCTCCTGGACAAGGAAAGATGACCTCGTGAGGTGGAAAGACCTCATCTACATCCCAAACGACACCAAACTCCGCGAGGAGATCATCCGGGCCAACCACGATCACCCGATCTCAGGTCACCCCGGCGTGCGGAGAACTCGTGACCTCATCATGAGCGAGTACTACTGGCCCTCCCTGCGTAAGGATGTGGAGGAGTACGTAAAAGGATGCGATGCGTGCCAAAAAGTAAAACCCAAAACCATGTCCACCCAAACCCCGCTCCATCTGAATGAGATCCCATCGGCACCCTGGGAGATCATCTCAGTGGATCTAATCAGACCCTTGCCACAGTCACAAGGCAAGAATGCCATCCTTGTAGTCGTAGATCGCTTCTCGAAGATGATCCATCTCGTCCCCACCACCGATACGGTCACCTCCCAAGGAGTTGCCATGCTGTTTAGAGACCACGTGTTCAAACTGCATGGAGCGCCCAGGAAGGTGATCTTGGACCGAGGGACCCAATTTGTCTCATCATTCATGCAAGATCTGTACACCCTACTGCGGATCGAAGCCAACCCATCCACCACCTACCACCCGCAGACGGACAGCCAGATGGAACGGATCAATCGAGAGGTTGAGAAATACCTCCAAATCTACGTAAACCACCGACAAACCGACTGGGCCAATTGGCTCCCCGTAGCCGAGTTCGCTCACAACTCGCAAACTTCCAGCGCCACCGGAACTTCCCTGTTCATACTCAACTTCGGACAACAACCGGTGATACCCGCGTGGAAGACCGAGGTTCGGAACAAATCGGCAACGGAATTCATAGAGCGGATGAAGTCGAGCTTCGAAATCGCATGAAAGGCGTTAGAGAAGGCAGCGGAGTCGATGAAGACGAGTCACGACAAGGGCGCTCACAAAATCATGGAATACACCGTGGGTCAGCAAGTCCTCCTTGAGGCAAAGAACATCAAAACCGATCGACCCACGAAGAAATTCGACGACAAGCGATACGGACCCTTTAAGGTCAAGGCGAAGGTCAGAGTTGCCGCATACGAACTGGAGCTGCCCAAGACTTGGAGGGGAATCCATCTGGTGTTCAACGAGTTGCTCCTCACCCCCTACACCACCGGGTCCTACCCATCCCAGACCAAATCAAAGCCCCCACCTCCAGTTATCGTCCAACAAGAGGAGGAATACGAGGTAGAACAGATCGTAGATTCCCGACGGAAGCGAAACAAGACCGAGTACTTGGTGCACTGGAAAGGATACCCCCGAGAGGAACGCACTTGGGAACCCAAGTCTCACCTATCCCATGCCACCAAAGAAGTCGAAAACTTCCATCGGAAACACCCGGAAGCCGTTCGTGCTGTTGTAGCTGCCGCTTCGCGCGCTCCAGCCGAACCGTGTGACTGTTCCCCTTGCGTCAAGGGCACCCCACTCTTCTCTGACCCGGGCTTCAAGTCCCTCGCTGCATCGCTCAACTGCCTCCCCGATTCCCTCTTCGAAATCCCTCAACCCGGCTCTAGTCCAATCATCAACGGTATTTTAGTCGACCGGGAGTTCGACCCTTAAGAAGGGGGTTATGAAACGACACGTGATAACCTATTCATTTTCCTCTACCTTTCCACCAATTTCCATTATCTTATCTTATCTTTTCATCTAATCTTATCATGATTCTTCTAGAACGTTCGATCAGTGACATCACCACGACGTCATCATGACATCATCCTACGTAATCTTCCAGAACATTCCATTTTCCAGGCTTGCCCTAAAGCAAGCCAGTAGTATAAGTAGTCGACCCCTTCTATGTATGTACTTTAGTTTCAGAATTCCATTTCTTTCCCTTGAATATCACACTTTGTGACTCTCGGGTTTTTGTGGTCTTTTCAATATGTTCTTGATGGTGATGATCTGATATGGTATAGTGACCAGCTCTTAGTCTCACAAGCATGTGAAGCCCTTTCAATCAGAGGGCTTTGTTCATTTTGATTCAGTCACACGTTTCGTCCCTGACATCACCCAACAAGTGCGAACACCACTCACATGCCCACTGCCCATGCCTAGAGCATCAGTGGCAGTAGGAGCAATGAGTAAGTGGGTCACACTCCAACCCAAAATTGTTGACTTCACGTAGGCCATGTGGAGATATGAATTCATGATGTAATACCCCAACCTCCCTCCACCACCAGAGGAAGCTCCTACTGACTTCTGACAAGAGCCACCACGTCACTCTCTGCCTAGGGGACCACTGCCTCCACCCCCTATGGAGAACCCTGTGCTTCCCCTGGCTCTGTTATAACTCTTTGCTTTTTCCTCTCATTTTCCACATCACGTGACTTCTCCCACGATCACGTGACTACTTACACTCCTTCATCAGATGATTCTACCTTTCTTATCACATGACCTTCTGCTCTTCCCATCACGTGATACATCATCTGATCTTATCTCCCTTTCCTTATTGCCGCAGACCATGACATCATTGGTCTAGACTTTGGTCTGGTCCTTCCTATCTCTTATTGCTTATCTCTGACATCATACCTTCCACATCACATGCGGTATTCATTTCCGCTACTTCTATTTAATTTCTGTTACCCCTATCCTTTTATATCCGCTTACTTCCATGACATAGCCTTTATCTCCTTGGTATTCCCACATTATGTCATACCCTATGCCCATTCCCCTATACCCCTGTATACTTTTCCATGTACTAGTATTCCAGTGTATATATGGCCCTTGGACACTGGAATCGCTAGTTCGATTCTAGTTGTCTTTGGGACCTACTCTACAGACTACCTCCCTGGTTGACTCCACTAGCCTCAGCTCACCTCCTTTCCATAGTTTTGTTTGTCGGAGTCATCTCCCATCGTCAGGTTGTCAAATCCTGGTACGGACTAAGCAAGAGGTTCCTCAGGCCGCCGCCGTTTCACGCCACCGCCTCTTTTCATTGTGAGTTCTCTTCCTTTTCTCTTTTTGTTACTCTCATCACCTTCTCCCTTCAGATTGCCCTTTGGTTTAGGCTTACTTCGTAACAGGCTCCACCTAAAGGAGGATGACCCAAAGCCCTAGGCCCACCAGGAACTCCCAGCTCTGATTTGGACCACCCCCCGGGCATCCCCTTCTGACCAGGGTCATCAGGAAGAGTCTGAGGATGGTAACCATCTATCTGCATGGATTTGAGGTAGAACCATCGAGTCACCAGAAAATTCTCATCACCCTCTCATACTGTAATAACCCTATCGTGAACGACAAAGTGTCCACAAGGCTTGATCGCTAGTAGGCTACACAAGTCCTGGCAAACAAAAGAATAGAGATGCGGGAGAGGATAAGGAGGAAGGTAGTTGCTTCCATTCAATGCAGGCCTATAATGAGGAACAAGTCCCCAAGACAATGACCAGTAGAGCAACAAACAAGTGGATTAGACTGGGGAATCCAGTCGTAGAGTACTAGCTTATATATGTACAGGTGCGCACACAGACCATGCTGTGCGTGAGAGGAACTACCATAAATAGACTAATGGGAGAAGCAAGGCACAGGAAAAGAAGTAGCGGAGATTAAAGGGGCTGTGTGAGAAGAGTGGAAATTAAAAGGTCATGGGTACCATGAGGTATGACATCATGGGTTCTAGACCTAGTTATGTATTGGTTCCCATGGTCACGTGCACAGATCATGTGACTGGAAAAGAGAAAAGTTGGAGTCTGAAAATGTTTGAAAATGTTCATATTATAACACATACATGATGAAACAACCCTAAAGCCTAAGTCTCTTAGGTTGCACTAGAAGGTATAAACTACTTGGAGAGATGGAAAAGGGACTAGGAGTTTGCACTCAAGGATCTTTAGGGGAAAGACCAAGAGAATTGAACTGGAGTTCTCTGGCTGCTGGTTGCAGGCTTTATATACTACATGGACGTTTGTACATATTTGGTACATAGGGCATAGGGCTACCATAGGAGACTGTATAGCCATAAGGGCTGTGTAATATGGAAGCATGGGCATGGGACATAATGGAAGATGTTATAATATGAACATTTTCAAACATTTTCAGACTCCAACTTTTCTCTTTTCCAGTCACGTGATCTGTGCATGTGACCGTGGGAACCAATACATGACTAGGTCTAGAACCCATGATGTCATACCTCATGGTACCCATGACCTTTTAATTTCCGCTCTTCTCACATAGCCCCTTTAATCTCCACTACTTCTTTTCCTGTGCCTTGCTTTTCCCATTAGTCTATTTATGGTAGTTCCTCTCATGGACAGCATGGTCTGTGCGCGCACCTGTACATATATAAGCTAGTACTCTGCGACTGGATTCCCCAGTCTAATCCACTTGTTTGTTGCTCTACTGGTCATTGCCTTCGGGACTTGTTCCTGATTGTAGGCCTGCATTGAACAGAGAAGACTACTCTCCTACTTTACCTCTCCTGCACCTCATATCTTTGTTCACCAGGACTTGTGTAGCCTGTGAGTGGTCGAGCCTTGTGGTTGATATTGTTATTCGCGATAGTTCATTACAGAAAAGAAGCATAGACATGAGGTGATGCATGAGGCATCACAATGGAAGGTTAATAATAGCCAGCACAGCATGGAGATTAAAGGAAGGCTGTGATGGTGATAGGAGGATCGTAGATCTGTGAGAAAAGATGATAAGGCAATGGGGAATCCCTAAGATAAAGATAGTGTGAGTTTAGAGATGGATCCCCTTGTGATAAGATAAGATAAAAGGAAAAGAGAAAATATACTAAGTCCGTTGAGTTGAGACTATTACACATGACTGGTGACAACCCCACAGGCAAATATGCTGACCTGATGATCTCCAGGAAGGTGTTAAGCCCTCAACTAACCACAAGGCAAAGGGCCAAGTGATCAATCTACAGACAACACAACAACAGGGAACAAGAGTACAAGGCAGAACTAGCCAAGTACAACAGTGATGGGACATGGGTCTAACCATGAGTTCAAGGGTGAACAGATAGATAGAATTCCAAAACTAGGTTACAACAAGTAAATGACCAACTATATATACTGGACTGCTTTAGGGCAGGCATGGGATATAGAATGTACTGGAAGGTTATGTGATGTGATGTCATAGTGACATCATAGCCTGGATTACTAGGGCGAAGGGTAAATCTAAGATATGGGTGAAATGAGAGATGAGAGATGCAATCGGGGTGGATTGCCGATGCATGTGAAATATACTTAAATAGAAGGGCAAAGGGAACTGCCATGGGTTAAGGGGAAACGAATTGAGATCTGGATCTAAGATTGGGATTAGAGGAGAGACCATACAGAGAGGTTGGTAATAGTAGTCCAAGAGGGGAAACGAAAATTGGTGATACTAGGAGTGTGATCAGTTATCACTGATAGATAGCGAATGAAGTCGGATCTAGCTGAGATGAGATAAGATAGTGGGAAGGAAAGGGATATATCGGCATGAAGCATGAGGCAGTTACATGTGCAATAAATAGACTGTGGCGGTGAAGAGTTACAGTGAGGTGCAAAACTGTTACAATGTTTGGTACTTTTGGAGTATACATGGTGTAGCATTTCAAGGTGTGGGAATTTCGCTTAGGGTTGGTGGGGGCGTGGGTGCTACTAACCCTTGGCTACAAAACGGTCCCTGGGTCATGTGATTTGGTCCCGAGGCTGTGGAGATATGGCCATTTTAATCCATAGATATCATTGTAACAGTTTTACACCTTTTGGTAATCATTAGGGTATTTGACAAATATCAGTACTTGGTATAACCTCCTTTGGCTTTAAGCACTGCCTCAACCCTCCTAGGCATGGTTTCAATCAATCCCTGACACACCTCAGCTGATATCTCCTCCCACTTCTCCTGATCCTATCCCATAACTCATGAATCCCATTAGGAGGGGGTTCCTGCTCTGCAAGTCTCCTTTTGAGATAACCCCAGAGATGTTCAATGGGATTTAAGTCAGGAGACTGTGCAGGCCACACCATAGTCCTAAACTCCTGCTCCCCCAGCCACTCCTTGATCTTTTTACAGGTATGCTTGGGATTATTATCCTGCTGAAAAATGATGTTAGGAGGATTGAGATCATAATGCTCCATGGTATTGAACAATTCATCCTTCAATATTTGAAGGTAGAGATCACCATCCATCCTACCATCAATCTTGGCAGCAAATCCAACTCCCTCCTAAGTCATACAGCCCCATACCATCACAGAACCTCCTCCAAACTTAAGGGTTCCCTGCACCAACCTATCACTAAGCCTCTCTCCTGGCTTTTTCCATGCCCATTTGTGCCCATCTGACCCTAGGCAATTGATTTTAGTTTCATCAGACCAGATCACCTTCTTCCAGTCCTCCAGAGTCCAATCCTTGTGAGCATGAGCAAAGTCCAAATGTGCTTTACGATGTCTAGCAGAGAGTAGAGGACATTTGGTCTTGACTACAGCTTTCATCCCAGTTTTTTTCAGGTGGCAGCAGGTGGTACTTACAGTGGCTCAAAAAACTGTCCGCATGTTTGGTCATTTTTCACTAAATGTGTTATTCCCCAATA
>QFEM01004236.1:0-17713 GCA_003316205.1 Boletus bicolor
AGAACTAGGATAAGCACCTTCAACGCCCCGTTTGGGCCGAAGGCCCAAATGCGAGGCAACGCCTCGTGTTATACGAACGGGGCTCACCTCAGTCGTTGCGTGGGTCAACGGACTGAGGGGAAAGACTCTTCGACGGGGTGACTATATACTGGTAGGTATTTATATCAGGGTGCGAGGCACAGAAAGGGTAATGCTAGGGTGAGGAAAAGGGTAAGGAAGGTTATTCGCGTGTAAAGAATGATGGCGTCCGTAAAATGGACGGTTAATGATTAGCGGATACGAAAAGGAAATATAGAAAGCCACAAGAATGTATCGTACGTGGATGACCGACAGCGGCTGCGCGGACGCTTGCATATTCCGACAGTTTCTACTTCCTGTACCTCGCGGTCGACTTCATGGGCATATTTGTGATCTACTTTACCTTTGTCGAGACAGGTGAACGGGGCCTCGAAGAGATGGACCACATTTTCGTCGACCTGCATCCAGTGAGAGCGAGCTTGGCTACGCACAAGATCGCTCTGCAGAAGACGAAAGAGGGTTGGCGTGAACGCGATGCAAGCGGTGCCGTAAGAGTGCCCTGGCTTCTGGCTTCCAATCCTTTGGTTTGTACTAATCGCCACCTGTCTTGTATTATCTGTACCTTTCAAATATAGATAGATTGTAGTGCTGTTTAGGCTCTCGGCTGAGCCAAAGGACTTGAGCTGCGAGACCCGGTGACGTCATTTCCCTTCGAAACTGAACCAAACGACCTACCTCACACCACCGAATCGCCAGCCTCGCACTTGGACGCCTGATTTGCGGAACACTGGTGCAGATCACACAGCCAACCACTGAGACTAGATTAACCACCGACCGCACGCACAAATGCACCCACTGCGTATCCGCTGGTCTCTGAGCTCCATTGCGTCCCGGCGGCGACCCATCTCCTACAGCTCGACTAATTTTCTCCGTTTCTCAAGAGGCGGGGAGAGGAAGAAACTCAGTCTCCCAGGGGCACGTCATGGAGCCAAACTAGAGGCACCCTCATGATATCCAGACCCAATCTTCCTGAGCTGGTTTCCGAGCAGGGACAGAGCCAAATAGATCGAGTGCACCTTTCAACGAAGGAAAGGAGCTCAGAGCGCCCAAAGATGCATTGAGGGATTGAGAGGGAATCGGGAGGAGTGGCTGACGTAGGGCGGTTGGGAGTGAACAAGCATGGTGAGATAGGTAAGGAAGAACATGCGGGTGCACTGGGGATTATTTCATCGTTGAAGTAGGCGTTGGCCAGGCTCTGTGCGAGGACGGACGACGTGAAGTGACCCGAGGCGGAACCTGGAAGAGGCTGGACGGGTTCGAGTTCCATGGGGTTGCACACGTCCGCTATTTTGAACCTGGTTTTTGAAAATTCATGGAGTGGACCATCCGAGGTATCAGAACATCGGAAGGGTACGGAGACAGGAATGAATACCCTAATCACAAAGAAGAGCAATGGTGAGAACGAGGAAAACACAGGCTGCGCAGCGGCTCAACAGATTCGGACGCAACAGGGCACGACACAGCTCGGATCAATGCTTGACACATCGTTCAGTGAATGTCCGGATTTGCAGAACACGGTACGTATATAACCGTACATTGCATTGGATTTGTCTGTGAAATATAATTCAAGTTACAGTAATGCCAAGCGGAGGAAGTCGTCAGAGTAATCACGTGGTCGCGATCTTATCAATGTCTTCGACCGACCAACAAGAACCTCAGGCTATCCAGCCTGTGCAGGTCCTCTATTGCGAGAGTATGATGTCTTCCTCCTTTCACATTTTCTGCCTGAAAATATTTTTCTCGATAGTTTGCACGTTTCCTCCAGAGTATTGTGAATTTGGGTCTAGTTTGACCAGGTGCAAAGAATGGTTACATGCGGCTCACCCCCAACTATTTGAGAAATACTACTCGGAGGGTGAGTGATCCTTACTTCATCACACTACTCATCACACAATCAGGCTCTTGACGAACGTATCGATCAGAGGCTCTACAGTCGAAGCTCGGCACGCTCAGCTTGGAGGCTCAAGCCAAGCTTGAGAAGGATACCGCAAAGAAAGAAGCGAAGGCAGAGGCCAAGGCGGATGCTGCCCTTAAGAAGAAGATGGTGGGATTTCGCGTCCATCGTTTCTTAACTGAACAGTTGCCAATCCCTATGTCGGCAGGCTTCGCAAGTCACGATTAAGCGCATCGAGCGGAACAAACGCAAGTTTGTCACGGCTATCCATGGACTTGAAGCGTTTAGTGGGTTACTTGCGCGTGCCTTTGCGGGTGGAAGCCTTGCTGATTAGCACGCGTGTATGTGATAGACATTGAATTGAAGAAGGCAGCCAAGTTTCTGGCCCAAAAATTCGCCACAGGCGCATCTGTTACGAAGAATGCACAAGGGCAAGACGAGATTGTCGTTCAAGGAGACGTATCTGACGAGGTCTTGGGACTGATCGAGAATAACACAGGAGTCTTCAAAGGGATCCCTGCCGCGAACGTAGAATTAGTGGAAGATAAGAAGAAGAAAGCGGCTGAGTAGCTGTAGAACTATACTAACTCATTGCATCGTGTACATCATCTACCACGACTATTGCCATGTACTACCACTGTTATGTACTACGATCCCGTGAGTACATTCGATGCTGAGCGAGCTGGTTGCTGAGTACTATGATGTCATCCCAACTCGTGATGCTGACTTGGAATATAATTCCCTGAGTTGACTCCTATACATACTTTCCCCAACACACCAGTCGACTCACATCATGTTGCCAACCACAATGATCCTTCGTCGACTTTCCGCAACCCACTCAAGTGGCCCAAGTTGCAGGCTCCTCCGCACTATCCACGGAGGCCACATAACTCGACCACAACACGACCCGCCAAACCCTGTCTCACACAGCGTAGAGAATTACTTCGTGGATGGCGATGACACATCTCCACCAAACACCTCTATATATAAGGTGGATGCGGCCTCAGACGCTACGCAGAGTGCATACGAGCCGCCTTCTGGGCCGTGGAGCCGGGCGGGTGCGAGAACGGAGGAGTATCGGACTGTCAGCAAGGACGAACCATATGACGTGCCGAATGCCCCAGACGTAAAGCTGAGGTATGGCGGAATGAAGAGGTATACGAAGGACAAGGATCCAGAGACGAGCGAAAATGGGGAGGGTCCGGAAGGCACCGGGCGTTGGGGCCGGAAACCTGAAGGACGAGCTTGACCAAACAGCGCGCCACCGGATCCAGGCATTCCCAGATCCTGAAACTTACACAACTGTTACTATAGTACAGGTAGTTCGACCTCGAGTGGTAAATTTCTCTCTTCCAAAAGCACTGACATTGTACCCGTTCGTGTCTTCTCTTATATCATGCGCCGAACACTCTGTTGTACAAACAAAAATGGTACCCAGTTGTCTAGTTCTAATGTTTTGGCAATGAAAAAACACAACGTGTCATACACATACCTCATCGTGAAAAGAAAACTGGGACTGTACAATACTTGCTTTCCTGATACAGTGTGCAACTGCCTGTCCAGTACCGTGTATCAGTTGCAAATCATGGAAGAAATCGTGTGGGCTTCGAATGACAGCCACGTGCAGCTACTGGCATATGTGCACTCACCGATTATGCCTGCACAATTGGAGCACAGCGGTTGTCCACGCTGGCTGTCCTTTCCTTTGTCCTTTCCTTATTGCACTAGTTCACGCACCAACCCCGCCAAGTTTATCAACAGTCAGAGTCGACCATTGGACGTGGCAGTGGGTAAACGCGAGACAGGATGCTGCACATTTGACCTGATATCGTCAGACTAGAACCATACATTCTGTACTCCTGAACCATGTAACCATGATATACCGTATCCTGGAATTTCAAGGACAATCATTACATGTCGACATTCGTGTACATCTTTCTTGTTATGAGATGGCACAGAACACAGCAGCTAAATCTTACAACAACGAACATGACAAAGGAAATGCTAAACAGAAATCACAAAGCAGCAACGGGAAAATGAAGCCAAAAAGGATGAAACATGAGTTACGTATTCACAAACCATCGGTAGAAGCTGAGAGATAGCTTAACACCGTTGCGCTTCCAGTCAAGCAAGAATCAAGCACTAGAAACAAAGGGCCACAATAGTCATGTTAATACCCGGGTCCTGGGGCAGCAGCGTCGTCGGGGAAGAGTGATGCCTTCCATTTCAGGTAGTTTTCATAACCAAATAGAACGTGCCGGTTATAATCAGCTGACAGATGTCCGTCATCGAAAGGTTCTCCAGCTTTAACGTTGCGGAACCTGCAGAACCTGAGTGTCTCGGAAATGAAAATAGCCAAACTTCGTTTACCATCTGTTTATCGCTTCCTTGTCCTCCTGAACCCATATTCCTGGCCCATCCCCGGCCGGAATTTTTTTGGGTTCAGGTTGTTGAACGAATGACACGGAACTGTGTTTACCATCAGGGGTAAGCTGGGCAGTCGCATGGCAGGATGTACAGGTGCTCATGAAGTCATCAACCAATCTGATCAAATCTCGTTAGCACCTCTGTGCGACATGATATAGAACTGACCCATCCAGTCGACCGTGCCAACCCAGCCATGGTCTGTTCCCTCTCAAACTCTTGACCAAATCAAGAGCATGACCATTAATCCAACACTCCTTGGACAACTCCCCGTTGTCGTGTGCCTCTTGAGTCAAAGTCGGGTCATTTCCCCACTGAACTCCAACCGGGGTGAGGTTATACCACGGATTACCCTGGAGATTTGAGTTTCAGCATCGTATTAAATGTGAACTCGACGTCGCCTACACCAGAGTTTTCCTTAGCCTGAGTGTGGTCATATATGAAAGTACCGAAAACCCAGCCAACAGCAGGGAAACGGTCGTCGCGTGCAGCAAAGTCGGTCTGGATGAGGCGAAGGTGGTCGGCTGTATCCCTGCGAACTTTAGGATCTGGGTGGCCATCTGGGTTTGTCGTGGCAATGCAAGCATCGGCTGTAGGGGACCCCGCTAGAGTATAGACTTCTTTCTCGGTGACATCACAGAAGACATTCTCAAAGATGATGGATCCGATAGGGAATTTGACGGGATGTTTTTCATCCCACTTGGGATTGTTTGGATCGGCCCACAATTTACGCATAACCGTGGCGGCTATCAATATGTCAGAGTGGCAAATATTGCCATGTTCATGTTATGGCACTGACCTGGAGCGTTGAAGTAACTGCACAACCAGCCCTGTAAGATGCGGTTCTGATTCTCCGAAATAAATTTCTCCGGGATTTCGGCGGCGTACTTGAGGCCATTGATTGGCTCTCGGCCATTATCCCCGTAGTGCAACCATACCGGATGGTACCAGTCACGGTCCTGCATTGGAGTTAACAAAATAGGAGCAACTTGTTCGAACACGTTTACCTTATTGTCCTGGACGACGAAATTATTCTCTACATTACCCTTGAAGATATATTCCTTGACAGCCTCGCAATAACGCCTCGGCTCCTTCGTGACGTCTATCTTAAGCCACTCTGGTTGTTCATCGGAAGTGGTAGGGTAATCGTTCCGAATCTTCCAGGCCTTGTACCCTTTCGGAGGATGAAAATTGGAGGATGTATTGAACTCTGTTTCAGCAGGAGTATCGGGCATGATGAAGACCGTTAAAAAGTTAGGTGGTTAGAAAAGCTTAGAGGACGGCTGGCTAACCTGACTTCTGTGGGTCTATTTATCTTGTCCAGATTGGGGCTGTGGAATGGACGGAAACCCCGTGTGGGTTGAGTACGTCAATGTCCCCAGTATTATTACTCGCAAGGTACCGGAGCTACAGTAAACACGCGGAGAAGGTTAGCTTCGATTTACATATTCGAGTCTCCAATCAGCCAAGATCTTCGGTACTTACAGAATACCGGAGCCGAATATATTCCACAACCATCACGCAAACAATAAGACGACGGGGTCCTGACATCAACTGTAACATGCCTAAGGAACCCAGAAGTTATTTTGTATAGTATTTGAAACACTGGGAGTGCGGAGGACTCACGTCGTTGACAAGCTCAATCCCTGGATGATTTTGGAGAACCATTACTATGTTGCAAATGCACCGTTTGCCATTTTAGAAGCGAAGCCCTGATGTACGCACTGGACTATAGTTCCTGTTTACGGACCACCAGTCCGCATCCAGCTCCATCAGGATAACACCCTAAGGGTCAACCGAACAATAATCCCCAAGATGTCAGCCTAATGGCAAGCATCTGATTCGTCACTTCAAGTTCGAGACCTCGGGTAGCAGTAGAATGGCGTTCGAATACATTACGTCGGGAAGTAGATCGGTGTTCCTCAAATAAGGGCAGTTACTTGATCATGTTCTTCTAAGGCAACTTGGGATTGCGCGCGCTGCCCGGAAATGAGCTAGTAGGTAAGTGATTCAATCCATTCAAAAGTACGTGCGGAGTAACAAATCTAGCTTGTGGCTGACCAGCTCGTTCGGTTCCGTCTCATGCACGACTACAACTTATGGGTAAATTCTGCAGCATGTGTACTTCTCCAGACCTTCTGGACCATGTGGTATCCCGTTCAATTACTCAAATCGTTCTTCGGCCGGTGCCACTCTGACAGGAAGTATCTTGTCTAGAAGCAATCATCCTGGATCCGCTGTACCATTCCATCAGAATGTTTATGTATTTCTCTCGCGCTGGTAGGTCAGGCCGTCAGGGCCAAAGTTTCCTCAATTTGAAGTGTATCACCGCGTCGTGATTGGTCACTCAAAGTATTCAAGCACGAGGCCGCAAATTGTATAGTGGACCAGACCCCACTTTGCTTTGGTAGTCCATTTTCCGCCCCAGTCGCTCCCCATGGTCGTCATCGAACCCTCTCCAGCTAGTCAATGCCCTGTACATTCATCCACTCAGCCACCGATGTCTCAGCCACCTGCGAGATGTCCGGTCTCGAATGCGCCAATCGATCCCCGCAATAATATGCCAGTCGAGAGTCAAGAACCCGCTCCTCGTCAATCCAGTAACCTTCAAACGACGAGAGTAATTTCTTCCATTCCACGCCCTCCAGACTCGACATATGGTCATCAAACCAATAGTGAGGTCGGCCCTCAAGTCTTCTTTTGCTTCCTGATATATATCATCAGCGCAGGAGAAGTGGGAATATCCCTCACCCCAGCAATTCTATAATGCGTTGCTCCGGAAGGGCTGGAATATGCCAGAGGGTCGGATCAAACCCATGGTTCTCATCCATAATAAGCTAAACGAAGATGCCTGGAGGGAGGTTCTGCGATGGGAGTCACGCTTCCATGGAGGGTATGAACATATATGTCTTGGGATTCTCGGGGTTCACATACTTCACCAGAGATGCCGAAGCGGCCAAGCTCGAGCTCGCGTCGTTTTCAGGTATTCATGGCCACTCCTCGAACAAGGCTCGTTTTTACAAATTCGGGAAGTGCTTCTTCCCTTCTTATTTCACGTATGTGACTTTCATATACGAGATATCAATTCCTACAATGAACTTCGTAACATAGGCTACCCGATCCTTTCGATCGACATGATTGGATTGTTCGCCGTGCGCGGACTGGGAACAAGGCACGATATGTCATTGATTACTATGGGATCAAGCATCCAGGAAGAGAAACAAAACTTGTTATTGATGCTCGACCCGCATTGGATAGCTTTGATAATGCCAGGATGAGAGTCGTCGCACTTATAAGTAGGATACTCTCCATCCTTGGGGCGGCAACTACTAGAGTGCCTTATGCGGTGATCAAGTATGGTATGTGCCTACTGGCCATCGGCGTCTCTGTGTATTTTGCATCTGTATGAACACCTTCCAATTGAAATAGTATGTATTCAAGTTCGGTTATTGATTCCTAAACTTTAGTACTACAGCCACCTTGGCTTCTTTGATCACTCGCTCATATTATAGTGTTACCTTTTCTGACGCAGTCTGAATCGGATCAAGCGATCATTCCTTGGCTGAGAAACACTGATGCCCTCCAATTACACAGCAGCCATTGTCCCCACCCGGTAAAGGTGTTGCGAGGAATTTAGGTCCAGTAATTTGAGCGTCGTAGTGCTCTTGCGATGTCTCTCAAATGTCTACATCGCTGGACTACTCTCACTGGCGGGAGATCTGTGATAAGGATAAGTTCTTGATGTAGTTACCAGACATAACGCATGATGCATGATCGGACTCTCATCGTTTTGGATATTTTTGTTGAAGGTAGCACCGTCTACCCTGGGCACTCATGAGGCCCTTCACATATCACATCTCTGAATCTGTTGACAAATGATCTCCCTCGTTTCACTCTCCTTCGTCGTATTCGAATGACTGTTGCCACTAGCTTCCTCTGCTAGTACACGTCTTGATCATGGGTCTAGCAATTGAGTCAATCACATTCGCGCTGATGAGTCATAGAATCTCCCACGTTCATCCAATGATGTCAGGCTATAAAAACTGTGAATCGGAAGAGTAGGGACAAAGGACAACACCATCCTCCCTCATCGCGACCAATGGAAACCTGGAAATCGTCTATGACGCAGTCCTAATGACCTGAAGGTAGAGCTCGCGGGAGGTAATTTGACCAATAGTACAATGATCCAGTGTTCGTTGGAGCTTTCTTTCAACTTATATCGCACCCACTCCAGTCCTTTCATCCTTTGTGACCAGCCTTTCACCTGTTCCCCGAGCTGTCAAATCGAAAGGTATAAAGTCATGGTAGGCCTCAAACGTAGTATCCTCGCTGTCAAATACTCATCGCTGTTCCTCATTCGCGTCATGTCGCACTACCTCAATCCTCTCCACGCCCCAGTGCCTTCAGAATTCCACTCCCAGTACACTGCCTTGTCTCATGCCAATCCACCATTGAAACCGCCTTTTCCAACATCGCTTCCTCCATCTCACAAGTGTGTTCCGCAAACCCCACCATCGAAACTCCTTTCATTGCCCCGTCGGTCGTCACCCCATGTGCCCGTCATATTTGAGCTGATCGGAGCCCCTACCCGTGGCCTCGGGATACCCATGCGAGAGCTGGTAGTACGATCAGGCGGTGCTTTGGAGCGCATGATTGTGGATGCCAATGAACCTGTGGGATACCTCATGTCCGGTTCTCTCGGGATCCGTAAGGTTTCTTTTAGAATTATGGTAATATCTAGACTTGCGTTTGTCTCCGAGCTGTATTCTAATATCTTACAATTCAGTGGCCAGGCTATGATCACGTGGATTGGGCCCATTCTCTCGATCTGTTCTCGTCTGCCGGTCCGGTGACGCGAGGCCAGCTTGCGGTTCAGATTGCCTCTGCTTTCTCCACATACGTGGCTGTGCGTCCTAGCGATTTCTTGTCTATTTTCAACTGTTCATTTCCGTTGACTTCACATTAGCAAATGGCAGCTCAGACACCTTCTCCGAGTGCCGCGGGTTGGCGTCTAGGGAGCAACAGTACTGGAGGTATAGCCTTTGGGCGCTTGGTGCTCATTGCATTCTGGAATGTTTGTGACGATCATTGGATGGCGGAAGTTTATATCGACTCCCGCTGAGTTGGCTTGGACTTCCATTCTCTTTCATTCACTCTTGTACCCTACAGTACCCCCACATTGTAGCCTTAACGTTTCATTCGTCATTTCGTCCGTGAATCGTGATAGCTTATAGCACAGTCCAAAAGGCTTAACTAAACAGTGTCCCGTGTAGTAAATGTATATAGGGATCGTGTTGCTTTCGTATGTTCTGTAGAATCGGACATTTTCCATAAGAGGCAACGCATAATGCATAGGATTTTGAGAGCATAGTTACTTTCGTACTGAAATCCCTGTAGTGCTGGTACTCATGCATATTTCTCGTAATGCTTGGAGCGCCTTTTAGTTGACTGATTGTATTTCCAATAGTATGTCTCGTCGGACTTTCAAAATTTCAAGAGCTATGCGGACTCATCCTATAAAGAAAGCCATGCTGTGGGTTAGCCAATGAGAGGGCTCGCTTAGTTCCTAAAGAGCTGTCATTTCACCTGCTCGACAGATGTAGGGAAGTTTCCCCTGGTATCACAGGAATTCATGATTCCGTACAATATTAAAAGCGTCCCTTCAACACTCCAACTGTGACTAGGAGGCAATGTTGGGACTACAAATACAATATAGCCTTTCATGCCCCTTCACCCAGGTTTATTATCACAGTGATACGCTTTCATCGCTTTCAACGTTGGGTTTGTCTCCCTCGGGAAGAAAATTGCTTCCACTAGCGCCCTGCGCGCCTGATCCAGCTGCTTAAATGCCCCTGCCATGTGTCGTTTTGGGAAGACGCCCCCTCAGCCCCATGACGAACGATAACTTCCCCACTCCCATCTTACGACGCGCTCCAGCGCTCTTGCCGGCGTACAGCCATGTAGAGCCCATACATACGAACAATGAGACGCTGGCATTTGTAGGGGACGTCCCTCCCGGTCAGTCAGGTGCTCAGGACAGTGACGCTCGCGATGGCAACCTCCGCCGGTCCATATCACACCGTATCTCTCGAGTGGCGACGATGACGCTTGGGCGAAACCTTTCCGAGTCACTTTGTCGTCCTCGCAGCGTGAGTCAGAGTCGCGTTCAGGGAGGCGAAGTCAGGCATCGCGGTGAAGTCCGGATTAGGAAAGTGCACGGCAAAGATGACAGCACGCGTCCATCTGATGCGCGTGTCTCCCTTGAGGGGGCGATCACCCTTGCTTCCACCAACCATTCTGCGCATGCACACGGCCTGGCCATGTCTTCCGTGGCCGACGTACCTGTGCCTGCGTTACTTCAGCAAGGCGTCCCCATGACCAAAGTCTCTGCGAAATCGCAGAAGAGCTATCTATTCAGGCTCGATGCTGATCAGGGTCAGATCATCTGGGAATCTAAGAGATTGAGAATCAGTATGTGCCTTTGTCGCGTATTTTAAGGACTAACGTTCACCCTCTTGCCTGCCACGCTCGACAGTTCCCATCGAGAACATCAAGGAGCTCAGGTCGGGATCCGACGCCAGGTATTACCGCCAGCAGTTTCAGCTCGCATGCGAATACGAGGATCGGTGGATCACTATCATATACATGCTAGACGGACAGTACAAGACCCTCCATCTGATCGCTTCTTCATTGGATTCATTTCAGCTTTGGGACATCACTTTGAGAAAGCTGTACACGATAAGACAGGAGCTCATGACGGGCCCTGGAAACGAGGAGATCAGACAAGCGGTCTGGATAAAGCAGTGCTGGAAGTCGACCGACGAACAGCACGACCAGAGATTGTCTTTCGACCAGGTGGAAAAGCTGTGTAGGCGGTTGAATATTAACTCGTCTCAGGAGGACCTGATGCGCCTGTTCAAGGTAGGTTGCTCTCATACCGTATTTTTCGGTTGCTCGCTGACGAGTCTGATGGTTGGTCTAGAGTGCAGACTCTCGAAATCACCAGTATCTAGACTTCGCTGACTTTCAGATGTTCGTCAAGCTTCTCAAATCTCGCCCCGACATTGATCTACTGTACAAGAAACTATGCTTGATTAATGATGGAAAGCTCACGTTTGACGTGTTCGAATGTTTCATGCGCGATACCCAGAAAGTAAGTGTTTCGTGACCTTACTTTCACGGGGCTGACCTACTTTAAGTCCAGTCTCACACCACGCGAGCTCGAGAGCCTCTTTGTACGCTATAGTGCAAGGACATCTGACGGCCGCGGTGCATCTTCTACTCCAGATCTTGTCAATCTCACGATGTCTCTGGATACATTCACCGCCTTTCTCTCATCCTCCGATAACTCGGCTTTCACGGGCCAAAATGGAAAGGTCTATCAACCAATGACACATCCCTTGTCCGACTACTTCATATCCTCGTCGCACAATACATACCTAGTTGGTCATCAACTCGTCGGATACAGCACTATCGAGGGTTACATTCGGGCTCTCCTCCACAGCTGTCGTAGTGTCGAGCGTATGTTTGAGTCCCTTCATACGACGCATTCGCTGACACCGGAGTCTCAGTGGATATTTATGACGGAGAGTATGAGCCGATGGTGTTCCATGGCAAGACCTTGACTTCCAAAGTGTCCGCCCGTGAGGTCTGCGAGGCGGTCATGAAATATGCTTTCGTGACCTCACCTTATCCGATCATCATCTCAGCCGAGATTCATTGTTCGCTCCCCCAACAAGAGATGCTCGTCATTATCATGCACGAGGTCTTTGGCGAGGCTTTGGTTAGCGCGCCGATTGAAGGGAAGCCGTCATCTGGACCCTTGCCGAGTCCCGAAGACCTTAAGGGCCGAGTACTGTTGAAAGTTGGTGCATTTACTAGATGACAGTCTCATACACCATCGCTGACCCGCATTCCTCCAAGGCGAAGAACCTCTACGTCTCCGAGAGTGAACCCGTTCGCGAAAGGGACATCACACTCGATACTGAATCCTCCTCCACCGAAGCCTCCACGTCAGATTCAGATATCGTGCACGAGATTAAAGAGGATTCTAGAAAGACCAAACTGCGAGAGGTGAAAGCCGTCAAAGGTAAATTGGTCACAGTGTCCTCTAGTCGTGACGGTTGGCTGAGCGTCACGCCCATGAAAACCGCAGAATTGAAGGAAGAGCTTCGAAGAGCTCGCAATGTCTTCAATCGCGTTCGTGGTCGGCATTCGTCTCCTGAGAGATCTGTCACTGCAACGCTCGCCGGCACAGCGATGGCGACCTCCACGGCGGTCATCGAGCAGCTCCCCAAATCAGAGTCAAAGCCGGAGCATAAAGCCAGGATGTCTGCCGCTCTTGTTGCGCTTCTAGTTTATACCGTCGGCGTGAAGTGCCGTGGAATCAACAAGAAAGAACACTACGCTCCCGAACATATGTTCTCTCTCTCCGAGACGACGATGAACAAGATTCTCAAACAGGGTGCAGCCGACTTAATCAAGCACAACAAAACGCATTTAGTTAGAATATACCCGAAAGGAACACGAGTAAGCTCGACGAACTATCTGCCTCATCAATATTGGGCAGCTGGTGCGCAGTTAGTTGCTATTAACTGGCAAACGTTCGGTACGTAAACTTATATTGGGCTAGGTCTGAGTGTGTAACCGTGGAGTTAATGAGACGTCATCTTTGATAGATCTGGGGTATATGATCAATCATGCAATGTTCCAAAGGAATGGAAGAGCCGGCTACGTCCTTAAACCGCAGGTTCTTCGCAAGACTGAAGATCACCGCAAGACCGATAAGGAGCACCTCCATCATCACACGCAACATTATTTGGAAGTGACTGTAAGCTTCCATTCTCCGCTGAGTTTCTGATCATCTAATGTGTGGACGTGGTGCTGCTGCTTCCGGTTCCTCTTCGCACTGCCAGGTCATTTCGGCTCAGCAGTTACCCCGCCCAAAGGACACAATGGGGCACGAAGTCATGGACAAACACGTCGATCCGTACGTCGAGGTGTCCGTTCACACTCCAGACTGGAGTCACCCTAGCAGCTCCTCTTCGTTCCTTTCCCCGTCTACCTCCAGCGTATCCTCGGCCAGCTTATCCACTAGCCACGTGCATGCACACCGATCCGTGACGACGACGCGCACAAGTTCGGTAAAGAACAACGGATTCAATCCGGTTTGGCAGGAGGCGCTGAGGTTGCCTTTCGAGTGCGTGGGTGACATGCGTGATCTTGTGTTCGTGCGATTCACCATCCAGCGGGATGGAGAGCCTGACAGTGAACCGATCGCGGTGTATTGCATCAGTCTTGGGAGTCTTGGGATGGGTGAGTTTTACCTCGTCATGGCCCAAATGGTTATGGTCTATTGGACTGACGGGTACGAACGATGTAGGGTACCGGCATTTACCACTTCACGATTCACAAGTATCACAGTACCTGTTTTCGACGCTGTTCGTCAGGTGCTCAGTCTACGACGCCTGATGCGACAGGAGGCCAGGGACTAGCATATTTAGTTATCCTCCAAGATATACCATTCTTGACATCACAAATCACGCCTCGCAACATCGTTATCAACGTTATCACAGCATAAAATCATGCTATGTGTATCTGTACAGTTCATACTCCCTCCGAAACGCAGTGCGGCCGAAAGACGAGTATATGAATAGTGCATACCTGATAGAAATCATTTCGGGTCGCTTTGAGAGAGAAGTGGAGGATGTTCCAGGCCACCGGACCAGCGTTGAGCGTGGGGGGTCGGATAAGACAGTGTTTGCAGATGACCACACCCAGATCACATTGCTGGTTCGCGGAACGTCACTCCAATGCAACTTGTTACTTCCAGTGAGTTGGGAACACACCCCGTAACTCGGAAATGCCCACATGTTTCACTATATAATGGAAGAGCCTCGTGGCTCCTACTTAGCGCCCAGAAATGGTACGAGGTGGAACTTAGCATTGCGGAACAATTCACTGCTCACCAAGACACAGCAACGATCGTAAAACATGATCATTAACCAGTACACTCGGTCTCGGTCCGTTCCGATGGGATCCATTTGCTGAGCGCGAGCAACGATAAACTTCGACAATGGCGAGTCGAGAAGTGAAAGCATCGTCGTGTCCAAGGGTCAGGAATGGATAGTTTCGGGGTGAGTTACGGGAGGGGAAGTCAGTGGGACGCAAAGCCCGCGAAAAGCGTGGGCGATTTCGAACCGACTCGGATCACGCAATCGATTTCTCCCCTAACTCGGCCAAGTTTGGCACCGGCATCAGAACCAGTATCTTCAAAATATCACGAGGGCTGGCGAGCGACTTATTGGACCGCTGCAACATGACAATGATTTTGCAAGCGTCAAGTTTTCCCTGAACGGCAACCTAATCGCCACTGCATGTGTCTTCGACAGTTACAGTAGCAACCAGCTCTTCAGCATCGATAACGAAATGTCTGGTGAGATCCATGTTCAGTCAAATATCCGTACTCACCACATTCTCTATATTGGCACAGTTATCTTAAGCATCTCCCCATGGTGAAGAGAATCAAGAACGAAATGATCAGCGACTCTCTTCCCGACAAATCACCAGATTCATCTTCAGTAGGGTAACTAGGGTTTGACATTTGAGTGAAATAGTTACGCTGTAATGAATCTGCTGGTACCCCCAGCCTGGGAACTGCAGACAAATTTGATGATGGGATGGGAAACCACGTAGCTAATAGTATTCACGGTGGAATATTCTGACTTCATGTTAGTAAGATCAACGAAGATTTCTGTGTAGTGACGTGGACTTGTTCCAATATCTGCTGTTGTACATTGGTAACCCTACAATTCTCCCCGAGCTACAATATCCAGCTACAATATCCAGCTGAGATGAGTGAGAGAGGTGAAAGTAATAATAGATTTCACCCTCTCTTCTTTGCTCTCTCGAACCGCACTTCCCACAAGCCTACGTGTAGGTAGATTTGTTTGTTAAGAAGCCAGATCACTGAGAAATACCCATACCTTTCTAAAGATACACATCAAGCGACCAAGAAATAATACTCGTAAAAATCAGTCGGAGTACCGTTGTCGTACAGATTGTAACAGGTATTCGGCCCGATACCCACGGCGGTACCACAGGTAGAGTAGTTGACGCACGTGAACACATCCCAGGCGTAGCTGCCGGGATCATACCAGTACATGGACAGGAACCCCATGTCATTCGGGGCGACGTGCCCTGCCTTTGCATCGAGACCTGCGGTGTCGGCGACCTCGCACGTGCCTGTACAGTCCTGGGCACTACAGAAGACGAACGCGTCATCAGTTGGGTAGGTAACATCAGGGGTGCCACTGGTAGGCGAGGCGCTTTGTTGGGCAACAACGCCAGTTATGGCAAGGAGGGAGGGGAGGAAGAGTACGTGATTGTTGAGACGCATGGTGTGACAGGCCAAGGTATTCAATAAGGCTAACGAAATTGAGGGTTGGAGGGGCGGTTCTATAGCAGCACTCTGATGTGGAGACATCCCACGTGAAGGATAGTTGTGCGTAGCCGGACTGGCGGCCGACGAGGTTGACTTCTCCGCCTGTGTGTGTATCCATGCTTGATATGACAGCGTGAGTGGGTGTAGAATTCATACCACTGATTCTGAGGTCGTTACTTACAAATATATATAACAAGTTGGCAAATGCTCTCTTCCTAAGTATGCTGTCAGAAGGGGTGTGGGGAATGAATGTGAGCCAAGTGAGCAGGGCAAAATTGCGTAGGGGTGTCAATCCTTTTCACGATCTCGGTCAAGACCTCAACAATGGTAAAGTTACAGATAAGATTCTGCCACTAAGCAGTGAGCAATCATGTATTGGATCCACAAACAATGCCCCACCTCTTCCTGACGGCGGTAATACCTTCTGACAGATAGCCCCGTTTCCGCAATCCCATTGATGTTGGGACGATGTACTACCAAAAGTATCCTCCGGCTTCATGGGTTGTCCAGTGGGAGCACCCTCTCCGCAAGGTCTGTGTGGTATCATGAGAATGTGCGCCAGGGTGGACTCTCGTTAAGTGGCAAGGCACCCACGAGTGACCGCTCCATGTCCTTTTGCGATGGAAATCACCAGGTCAGTTTGCCTACGAGGCCCAAAGTTGAGATGTTAAGTTAGACATACTTCTGTCCTTGAATGAAGTTGAATCCAATTTAGACAATAATGTTGCTATCCAGTCATTTCCACCACAAAAGAATACGAAGCGGTGTCGCTGGTTCCCTTAACGAAAGTCCACCATGACGCACATTCCCATGACACCATATAGACCCCCCGGAAGTCATCAGTAAATTCACAAGTTGCTTTTTGTGCTTTTTAGCTGCTTTTCATCACATTAACTTCATGAAAAGCACAGAAGCCGTAAAGCACCAAAAAGCACATCAAAAGCTTGATTCCAATGCAAAAAGCACTAAAAGCAGTAACACTACCCGAAAAGCCGCTATATAGTAATCGTACTAAGAAAAACAGTACCGCTACCGTAGTGATTAGCTGACAGGTGATAAGTGGCAGTCGAAATCTCGAGTTTGACAGCGGTAATTGGTTAGGTTGGGGGCTCACTCATCAGTGACGGGCGAAATCTCGAGTAATCTCGAGTTTGACAGCGGTGATGGGCTACCAGAGCACTGGGTAAGGGAGAAGTGGGTTATGATAGGTAAATCTTGAGTTTGACGGCGGTAATTGGTTAGGAACTTGAGGGGGGGACTCACTCATCAGTGATGGGCGAAATCTCGAGTAATCTCAAGTTTGACGGCGGTGATGGGTTAGGAAGGGGGACTCAGCGGCACCCATCCATCACCTTTGCTGCTTGCGCTAGCCAAAGTGCCGGGTTAAGGAGAGGTGGTGAGAGGTGAAGGAGCGATGGGTGAAATCTTGAGTTTGATGGTGGAGATGTGTCGGAAGGGATGAGGGGGAGGGAGGAGCGCGGCGTGATGAGAGCACCAAGGGCAGGCATTCTCTTGGCAGAGTGAAATTCATAGCTTATAGTAGGTTGCAACTCAAAAAGCAGTCGCAAAGGAATGATGGTCAGTGAACTTGTTGACATAGAAGAGG
Source organism: Boletus bicolor (assembly GCA_003316205.1). Classification (NCBI taxonomy): domain Eukaryota; kingdom Fungi; phylum Basidiomycota; class Agaricomycetes; order Boletales; family Boletaceae; genus Boletus; species Boletus bicolor. The sequence goes on from QFEM01004236.1 coordinate 17,446, forward strand.
CGGAAATGGTCGTATGACCGATTCGGGGGGATTCCTTGAGGTGGGATTGGCGTAGCAGCTGCATATACAGGAATGAGGTGGGCTGCACGAAAAATGGCGTCAGCGTGGATTACAGCGATCTTTGGTTGTCTCGCAGCGGTGACACTCGGCTTGACAATCCACATGCCTGTGTTGTCATTTGGTGCATCTCCAACATGGTCGAACCAGTGAACGACTGCACATGGGTACAGGATGCCCTGAAATGTGAAGGAAAAAAAACACAGGATGC
>QFEM01004239.1:0-23738 GCA_003316205.1 Boletus bicolor
ACGAGATCCCGACGAAAGAATTTGGTGATGCGATCGCTGCTAACCTCACCGACGTGAGAGTTTCGTGTATATTGGCTTACCGGCGTTTTTTAATATTGTCACATCAAGGACCGGACTCACCCGCCGGAATATTACAACCCTGAATTTGATGTCGAGACCGATCATGGCACCGTACGCACCCGCATGTGATATCCGGATCACGAGTGCTTATTCTTGGATGGACAGAGTCACGTCTCGGTGGTGGACGAGGACGGCATGGCGGTCGCATTGACCACCACGGTGAATTTGGTGTTTGGTTCTCAGGTGCTCGACCCGGAGACGGGTATTATTCTGAACGACGAAGTAAGAATAACCTAGTGAACACGTTGAAGCTGCTTCTGAATGATTTCATGTAGATGGACGATTTCTCCACGCCGGGGACTTCGAATGGGTTTGGCTTGCGGCCATCCCCGTGTGAGTCTCACCGTCTCAAACTAGCCATTTTCAGAGGATGTGACCAGTGATGACTCGGTAACACAGACAACTATCCTGAACCGGGCAAGCGACCACTGTCTTCCACCTCACCCACCATCATGGAATATGGGGATGGATCGTTTTACCTCGCTATTGGTGGTTCCGGGGGATCACAGATCTTTTCTGCCGTGTTGCAGACGTTATTGAATTTAGATTGGAGAATGGACGCCAGCGAAGCTGTGGAGTATGGACGCGTGCATGATCAGCTCTACCCAGAGTTCGTCCGTGCTGATAATACTCTCCCAACGTCGGTTCTGGATGGTCTTCGAGACCGGGGGCATAATGTGATGAGTGCGTTCGATGCCGATGCCGATATCTCGCGGCCATGACCTTCTTTTTACGCTGACGTGGTGGGTGCAGTGTTGGATATCAATCGGGTTGCCGCAGTGATTCAGACTGTTGTGAGCAAAGACGGCAAGATTTACGGTATGCTACTGTCATGTGTTTTCCTGGGGTCTATGGACGTGTCACTCACGCGAGCTCACAGCTGCGAGCGACTCAAGGAAGAATGGGATTGCGGCAGGATACTAATCATTCTTCTGTTTGGACAGCATGCCAAGCATCGGATACCATGTGACAGAGTTTTTGGGGAAAGCTAGATTGACGAGCATAGTAATGGGTCCTCCGTAATACGTTTCTTCACGCTACAGTAGGCTTGTAGATATATTGGTTTTCCTCACGTCTATTCTGACGCGTGTATTCATTGGACGGCTTCTTGTTGAAGCATGGCATTGGCAGCGTGAAGTTATTTGACGGAATATCGGCCCGGGTGCCGGTGATGCGCATGTACGGTCCAAGTTAGAGGTAGGCTACGAAGGCAGTGATTCTAGGTCGCAGTAGTCTTCAGTCCCTGTGGCGAAGTCCTGCTGTGTTTGTCAGCGCCTTGTGGATCAAACAAGGCAAAACTCGTCTATCAGGCGCGTGGCCCTACCCAATCCAGAAATTTCGTCCGACACTCTCTCGCACTGTCCACTACGCTCTTTCGTAGTCCACTTTCCTTTCGTGCCATTTGCTCGCTTCACATCATGTCAGATACCGATTGGGACCTCATTTCCTCCTACGCTGGACTACTCTGTCTCGCAGGCCTCTCCATTTACTGTGGTGCATTCGATTCGCTACCGGTACGTCCCCTTCCACGAGCACCACGGTCCGAGCGCGAGTTTCTTTTTCTTTTTCTTTTTTAACAACAGACCACTCCACGGGATCGACATGTCCCGAAGCAGAACCTCATCCAGGACGACGAGGACGAGGACGAAGAAAATGACATTCCAGACCGTATGTCCTCTACGGACGCGTGGCTATTCCCGATCGTGAGTGGCAATTCTATCTCGTGTTTCTGACCCAGGGCAAACGTGACACGGTCCTCCCCCTCTCCTTCTAATTTGATAGGTTGGCTCGATGGCCTTGTTTGGGATGTACATGGTAGTCACGTACGTGGGCAAGGAATGGATCAATTGGTTGCTCGGTTGGTATTTTTCGATAGCCGGGGTTGGGAGCGTATGGAAGGTACGATGGGTTCCTTTTCGTACTGATTCGCTCGATGTTGCGATATGCGCTCGTTTTGCCGGTGGTGCTGACCATGTGGACGTTTTTTTTTTTTCGGGGGGGACGCATAGTCCACTGTATCGCTGGCTAAATTCGTTATCGGGAGGGAGAAATGGAGGACGTTTGATCGGAATCGGATACTCTTACTCCAGGGACCACTCGGTGCGTCGAGCGCGTGCACACGCACGCACACGCACACACACCGCTGTGAAGATCTCACGTGTTTCGTTCAGAGGTGGTTTCCTTGTCTTTTCGAACGCCGACGCTGCTGCTGCTGCCAGTGGGGATGTTGCCTTCCATTCTTTACAACCTGTCTGGCGGATCTCGCAAATCTGCATTGTTGACAGACGTTCTCGCACTCTCCTTTTCGCACAATGCGTTGTCGATCCTGAAATTAGACTCGTTCCAAACGGGATGCATCCTCCTGTCGGGTCTATTCTTGTACGACATCTACTGGGTGTTTGGTACGGAAGTGGTAAGCCGCAGCTTCACGAACACGAGGGGGTCTCGTCTCATTATTTTTATAGATGGTCAAGGTAGCCACGTCTCTGGACGTGCCCATCAAGCTTCTTTGGCCGAAATCAGTGATGTTCGGCACTGAAAGAGGGTTCACCATGCTTGGACTCGGTGATGTCGTCATACCGGGTGTTTTCATCGCCCTGGCACTCCGGTATGACCACGCGCGTGCAGAGAAGACGCAGAGGTCTTTCACGAAACCCTACTTCTTTGTCACATTAACGGCATACGTCGTAGGCCTCGTCGCGACGATGACAGTAATGCATAGGTTGGGCAAGGCTCAGCCGGCTTTGTTGTACCTTAGGTAAGCGTACCCCATAACCCCCCTTTTTGCCCCTGACTGAAGAATGTGTAGTCCGGCGTGCATATTGTCTTTGGTGGCAACGGCGGTTGTGCGTGGGGAACTTGGAGATGTATGGAAGTGGTCAGATGATCCCGAAATGTCACGAGAGAAGACGGCACAGGAAGCAGCTGTGGAATTTCGGGCGTTGCCAGACGTTCAAAACGGGAGCAGTACGCCACAGCCGAATGGTGGGACTGATGGGGGACGTGTGGACGCTGAGGCGACGAACGAGGGGGAAGAAGAGGGAGGGGCGGAGGATGAGGTGAAAGGGAAAAAGCGCAAGAGCAGAGGGAGGAAGAAGGTGTGAGTGGGGTGATGGGATGATAGACGAAGAGGGGAGTAGCGAGCGAGCGAGCGAGCGCAAACTATGCAGTGTTGATCGGACATATGCTGCGCTCCGTTGGAAGTAGACTCCCATGGAGGTATATTTGAGGGATAGCCAAGTGGGGTGACATACAGCGTTGTCTCACGACGTTACTCCAACATTGTCGTAAGTGGATGCAGTGTGCCTGGGTGCGAAGATCGATATGGGGAGGAGAGATGACGGGATGGGATGAAGTGACCCACACGTACGGACGAGGGATGGACAAGATTTGATGAGTGAATCTCAAGGTGGAATGGTGCGGGCCGATCGTACTGCGCAGAGGCCCTGAGGTCGGGATGCCGGACCTGAGGGTAACAAAGAACAAAGGTAGACAGGACTTTGAGTCTCAGCTATTCTCAGGGGGTCATACATACTGGTGCCAAATAAACAGAAGAGACCTGATGACAAGACAGAAAAAGGAAATAGGGGGCAGACGGTGCTTAGGATGTGCCGTCATTTTCATGGGCCTGTGCAGACGCATGTTGGTCCCAAAGGAGGGGGCGCAAAGCAGGTGAACTGGATGGACGGATACAGTAGTTATGCCTGTCAAATGCCACAATGTCTAGTGTCAGACTGATGGTGGATTGATATGATGAGGCTTGGGAAAAAACGGTGAGGATAGAGGGATCTCATGGGGGTATGCATGTGGTTGGATGTTGGAGTGAGGGAGTGCCAAGGAGGGCTACTAATACTATTCAGAGCAAGTATTGAGGTCCGTCCGGCGGAGGAGGGATTGCCTGGGATTATACCAAAAATACGGCGAGATCTTTCGAGATCGACTGGGGGATGAATTAACGGAAAATTCCGTATGAATTGAAGGAGAGAGAGGAGACGAATGGAAGGCGCTCCCGAGAGATGACGGCAAAGAAATTGATGTGACTGTTGCCGAGGAATGACGAGGGTCGGATGAGTGGATTAAATGACGTAATAACGAGAAGAGGAGCGTCTCAGTTGCGAGTGTACCATGAGGTTTCAAGCATTTGGACCCCGGATACTCGCCATCAACATGTGAATACCTGGGGGGTCGTGATACCATATTTGGAGGGTCCTTGTGTGCCTTGCAGTCGTCGTTCCTTTGCCTCTACGCGCTCGATTTTATTTTTTAACCCCATCTCTTTCTGGTTTATATATTCTTTTTTTTTTTTTTTTTTCATATCGAACCAAAGAGAGAATTGCTTCGCAGAGTGTTGCTAGTCCGCCCAGAACGGACACGCCTAGCATCTCCTCCCCGTCCGTAACTGATCCCTTGTCTCCTCACTTGCTGTTTATCCCTTCCACAGATCACGACACCCCAACGACTCGTCCGATTTTCTCTTCTCTGATCAACGATGCACTCCCTCTCAAACGACGACTGGAACTCCATATTCTCCACACCTCTCACTCCAGCCGTCTTTGCCAACCTCGCTGCCAACGGCGTCTTCCCCCTCCCCTCCACCTCCATCCCTCCAGACCACAATCGTCATCTCAACCCACCTCGCGATCACCTACCAGACTACCACTCCGCATGGTCTCAGTCCCTCCCCGCCTACCACTCCAGCAGAGTGCCGTTCTCGAAACCTCACCCCAGGCCTCACGATGCCCCCCTGTCTTCCCCACACCCTCAGGACCTCTCCCTTCACCAGCACAAACCCCACCGTATACCCATGCCTGTGATGTTCCGCTCCCTAGACGCCACTGACGCCACCTCCCAGTCCTTCAGTCACCCCCTACCGAGTCCTGCCCGTTCTCGCAAGCCTGATGACACCTTCCTTCACCCTGACCCTCTGTCAATACCTCCAGCAAACTACCAGGCTTACAACCCCATCGAGCGCTCGAGTGTCGGCATACCCCCTTCCTTGTGGATGTCCCCCACTTCCACTCAGCCACCTTCCCCGGCCCTCTATTCTCCGCTCACTCAGCTATCCATACCCCAGAATGGCATCGTCCCCCCCGATCCATCCCCCCTCTCTGCTCACCTCCATGTCTCTCCCTCTACCACGGCTTCTCTCTCAGTCGACTCCAAGTCCGCCATCCTATCCGACCTCTTTTCCGACGATCTCTTCAACACCTCCACTAACGATCAAGGTCCGAGCTCTTTCACCTCTCCTAGGTTATCAGGCTCTCCCGATATTCAATCCATCGCCTTACCAGCCACAGAAACAGACCCAGAGAAGCTTGCAAAACAAGACCCTCTTGCGACCCAGGTATGGAAGATGTTTGCTCGCACCAAAGCCAACCTCCCTCACGCCCAGAGGATGGAGAACATCACCTGGCGCATGATGGCCCTCGCTCTGAAAAAGAAGAAGGAGCAGGAAGAGTCACCCACTCCCCCTCAAGGCAGTATATGTATCAAGTCCGAAAACACCCCCTCCAGTCCCTCCCTAAATCAACTCGACCCCTCAAGTCGGGAAGAAAGAGGCAGGTCGTTTGCAAAGGGCAAGACAAAGGTACAGGTCATCGGTTTCGACGGCACCAACCAGGATGGCACAGAGGATGACGAGTACGTAATCATCTCCATCCTCACCCCGTCGCTTCTCACCTCCTTCAGCGAGGCGATGGACTGGCGGGCCATGAGCAGGTCAAGATCTCGGCTTTCTATGGATTGGCGTCCCCAAAGTCGCTCCCGCTCTCGTCCCCCGCCATCCGTCGCACAGTTTGAGCAACCTCCCATGCACAGTCAGTTTGACACCAGGCATCCCTTCCCAAGTACTCAAGACCGCACGGACAAGTCTCCTGAACGCGGTATGCGACGTTCGGTCGAACTTGCGTCATCACCCAGCATACGAATACCCGGTGCTTCCACCCTATCTTCCACACGTCCTTCTGCGACTTCCTCTTCAGGTCCCAAGCGCTCCGCACTATCCGCCATCTATGAAGGCAAGGCGGGCCACGAGGCGTCTCCGTTCGGAAGTCCCACTCATGACCACGCTCACGTTAATCAATTTGATCAGTCCTTGTCCGCACTCAACACTCCAGCCTTCCATCCTTCTTCGCTCCCTTCTTTCGGCCTCCATGGGCCCTCCAACTTCCCCCTTGACGACCAATCATCAAAGCCCCGTGCATTTCCAAGGCACGTGCGCAAAACAAGCTTTGATCACACTGTGGAGCGCGAAGGTATATTCACCGGCCCGAGTGGTAGGCATCAAGTCAACGGTAAACCATTGTCTCCCGACAGCCTCGCAGGGCAGAAGCGGCGCGCAGACGCACCACACGCAGAGAGCATGCTACGGGCTGACCCGTCCAACGTCGAGGGCAATTCACGGTCAACAAAACCCCGAGAGGCAGATCAGTACCTTGGTAATGGTTCTTTCCCATCTACCACTTTCAATTTCAGCTTTCCGCCATTGGAGATGTTCGACTTCACCGCAACGGGAGGCGCAATATCACATCATGATTTCCCACACATGGTTAAAAGTGCCGAGGGAGCAAGAGCATCTGATTTGCATTTCCACGATTCTGCGCCGCATTCGCTGAGTGGACCCACTTATACTTATACGCCTTCAGTGGGCTCCCCTCCTGGCGTCGAAGAGGGAATATCTACTGCTACAGCCGCCGCCAACGCAGCAATGGCAGAGAGCTACGTTCAACATCTGAGCGCCGCCAACTTCGCCGTCGATGACGGCGTTGATTACCGTCAACTTCTCGGATTCCCGTTCCCTTCCTTAGACGCCGGTGTAAACTTGGGTCAAGGACCGTATACCCACGTTGATCCAATGCAGATCTTGCCCGTGGATCATGGAGAATTGGTTTCGCAAAGCTATCATGCCAGCCCGACCAGCGATTGGGGTAATGGTCTCCCGTCGTCGACCGCATCTCCTGAACCCTATGTCACATCCAATGCTTCATCTCCCCCGTCTGTCGAAGGCGGTAACAATGCTATCAACGCCCGCATATCCAATCGCAAGATATCATCGACGAATCGCGTCGCTCAGGGGTTGCAGCGAAAGAAGTCTACGGCTAATACTACAGTTGCCGTCTCCAGATCGGCGACGAGCACACCGGAACTGACTACCGAGGGTAGTAGCAGTGCTACCGCCAAGGGAAGCAGTGATGATGGCGATCAACCTCTAACTTCCTGTACAAACTGCCAGACCACGAACACCCCACTGTGGAGACGTGATCCGGAGGGACAGCCTCTTTGTAAGTAGCCATATCCATCCTAGATCAACGCTCGATTGACGAACGTCCGACAGGCAATGCCTGTGGCCTTTTCTTTGTGAGTACAACCGATCCTTTTGCTACGAACGAATCCTTATCTGTTGTGAAGAAACTGCACGGTGTCGTCCGGCCATTGTCGCTCAAGACCGATGTCATCAAGAAAAGGTGGGTTTCACTTGCTTTGATCCTGTCTGTATTCATCGTGCTTGCAGAAATCGGGCATCTGGCACACCCAGTGGCAGCAATTCTCGCAAGAACGGAGGTGCCGGGCTGCCAAAGATCGCCGCATCTAGCAGACCTCGTTCCGCTACCACGAACGCTATCCCCACCGGGTTCTCTAGCACTCGTGCAACGCCCGCAAATCGTGGAGCGAACGGGACCTCACAGGCTCCTACGGTCGCAGTGAAGAGACAGCGGCGCACGTCGACGGGGCTGCCAAGCTCTCCCGTGACACGTAAAGGAACCGAACATATCTTGTGATTCTGCCGTAACGTCCAACACCCTCGATTTCGTCAACTTGTGGGGGACTGCGTGCATATATTTTCTTGATCAAAACGCAGGATGTTATGTAGATATCGACTGACCATAGATTATTGTCTCCCCCCTCTTTTCCTGAATAGTTCTTTCACATGCTGTTACGGTGTACCAGGATTTATGCTGCCGTATAATTTTATTCTACGTGTAGAATACGACGCCGTGTGTACGAATAGTACTGCAGTGCAGGGTCAGCGCGACTAGCCTTCAGAGTCCGAGACAGTTAGCCCCGGCTTGACGAACAACGGCGACGACGACGACCCACCTTTGACCGTGAGCTGTTCATATCGCCAATCTGGCATCGTTTTTCAAAAATGCGACACTCTCACCGCGTACTCCGGTGCCATCCTATACGGCCGGCCTCCAACCTGTCGCATCAAGGGACGTAACCACAGCCAGCCGACGGCTTTCGCGAGCAGAACACGATTTTGAGCACGCCCTGCGTACTGGAGGGACCGTGGTCATCAGGGAGAGCTTGGACGTGAACGCCCTCGGCACAGTCGACAGCCCTGCCAACTCGAAATCCAGGCGCGAGCTTGCATCGCCATCGCCTCCGGAGAAGGATCAAAGGACCATCCGCGCTGTTCACCAGCCCCCGACGCCCATCATCGTCCCGCCTACCCCTTCACCCAACCCTACTCCCTACTCTGCCCAACCACTCTCTTCCTCTTCCTCCTCTAACGAAGTCTTCTATGACGCTGAAGACCCTGACATGCAGACCAAACGACGTTCCATCTATCGATCTCCCGGCACCTCCAGTAGCCCAGACTTGGCTACGCTCATGCGCAAGGCAAAAGAAAGAGGTGGGGTCGTGCCGCCCAACCTCGCCGCAGCACAAAAGGAAAAGGAAAAACGGGCCGAGCTTCCCCCGCCGTTACCCACCAATTCAATGACTTCTAGTCTCCGACAGCCTGTATCGAGCAGGCCACGTTCGTCGACGAGCACGACGTCGCCTGTGCCACCCAAGTTGTCGATCACGGCGGCCTCGCACAAGACGACCAAGCCACCCAAGGATCCTGTCAGCCCCAGCGGGTCAGACTGGGTCATGACCAGCCCTCGTTCGAGAACGACGTCCAGGGTCGACTATGACAAGGTGCGCCTTTTTTTTTTTTTTTTTTCATGGCTTGCCCGACAATGTTTCACTTTTTTTTTTCCCAGGTGACTAAAAACTCTGTCAAGGCCAAGACGAGCGCGTTTCTGGGTAAGATGCTCGGCCAGTCGACGACACGCGACCGTTCCGTACGTCAATTGTTCGTCCGAGGAATAGTCTGTTGACTGTTTGATACAGCGCACGGATGCCTCATTGCCAGGGTCTCCTCCAGGAAGACCCTCGCTGTTCAGTAGTTTTATACCCCCAGTGCCACCCCTACCTGGGGATGTTCAGTCCACGCCCATACTGTCACCCATTGCAGACGTGTTCACAACTTCACAGCCACCTCCACAAAGTGAAAAACCTTTACCGCCTATACATGCCGGGCCGATGGATCGCGCTAGCAACGACTCCGACCTGAGCTCACTCGTCGTCGTTGATCCGATATTTCGGATGAAGGGGCGCACACCCTCTCCCGATGAGCGCTCCGTGGAGCGGCCGCTGACAGGAGATGGGAAATTCCTTGGTCATGCAAAGCGCCGGAGTATGAGCGTCAGCGACCTCGATATATTCAAACTCAGTATCGAGTCCTCTCCAGCGCCGACTTTATCCCCAAAGGGCCATGGCGTACCCCAGGGTCAAGCCTGGGAGTCATCGACTTCGCTGAATGGGATACTGAGCGATTTCAAAGGTGTGCTGTCGACGTTGGATCCTGACACGGGGTCGTCGTTGCTCGACCTGCGGGACCCATCCAAGCCTAGCCGTCGGGCTGTGTCATCTCCTCTGATCGCGACCGCTGACCAGGCACCCGGTTTGTCTCGGCTGGACGTAAGGTCCCCCATATTACCCCCAGCGCCGCCTGCTACCCCAATCGTTACCCTACCAACGGAATCGTTATCGGATCCAACCTCGCCGTCCAAGGATTCTTTGACTGCCGAACCGAATGTACCCCCTCGAGCGTCCTCTCTCCGGACACCCGCACGTTCCCGTTCGGGGTCTGGCCCACACCACCAACAACAACAACAAGCCATGGGGATGGGCGGCCTTGGTTCACCGCGCGTCGCGCATCCCAAATATGGTCCCAGTCCGTTGCGGTACAAGGGGTACGGGAGCCAGATGCAGTCGTCTTACCGCGACGCGTCGAAGCTCCGCGTGCACCACTCTACAGCGTCGACGTCGGAGCCTTCGCTGATTCCGACCAGCGACGAAGCGCGTCCTTGTACGTATTGCCATGCTTTTTTTTCCGTCTCCTGGCGGTGTCCTGATGTGATTATGAAAGCCACAGCGTTGACAGCCGGTTCGCACGAGCTCACGACGAACGATCTCGCCCTCCCTCGTTTTGCGTCCAACCCGTCGTTTTCGCACAAGGAAAGAGAGGATGTGCAAGGCCCAGAAGAGCATGGCAAGGAGCTGGCCGTGCGATGTTATCAGGAAGACGACGCGTTCCTGGCCAAGGACAAGATTGCCGAGTGGTTGGGTGGCCAGTACGTGCATCCTCGCTGTTTTTTTTTTGGTGGTGCGGACGGGACGTTTGATCTCTTGCTTTGATAGTGGTTCAATCAATAAGATCACGCTTCGATATTATATGGATTATTTCGACTTTACGGGGTTGAGGTTAGACATTGCATTTAGGTGGGTGGCGACGTTTTTGAGAAAAAGGATCGTCGTAGCTGAAACCGGAATGCGTAGACGGTTATGTTCCAAGCTTTATCTCAAGGCTGAAACGCAGCAAGTGGATCGTATCCTCGAAGAGTTTAGTAGACGTTTCTGGGATTGTAATCCTGTTCGCGTGTATGGGAGTGCAAGTGCGTCAACGTCGTCTTCTTTCTATTTGTTTGATGGCTCATGCGCCGTGTGCGACGTAGGTGTCGTTCACGCGGTCACCTACTCCCTCCTACTGCTAAACACCGATCTTCATGTGGCCGATATCACCAATCGCATGTCCCGGAGCCAGTTCGTCCGGAATACCATGTCCGCAATCCAAATGCAGCTTCATCCTGCCCGGTATGGTTCGACGACGGATCTAGACCTTGACGATACCAGCAGCGGCCCCGGGACTAATTCGGAAGGGACGGAGACCCAATCAGTCGCGCGATCGAAGCGGAGCGGTAGTATTGCAAGTTGGAATAGCATCTCCAAGGACACGTTCGTGTCTTCGGGGGCGTTGTCTTCTGCTGGGCTATCTGCGGTGCAGCCATCGAGGAATAATAGCACCACGTCTTTCCAGCACTCGCCTGGCGTGGAGTCGAAGCCGCTCAGTGCTGGACCTTTACAGGTCGTTTATGACCGTAGTTGGGAGGTGGAGATGGAGGGGTTGCTCAAGGTACGTTTTTGTGTACCGTTGCCGTTCTCGAGATTCGTTTGAACCGATTCGGTGGATGGTAGGACATGTATGGCGCTATCAAGAGCCAACAGATTCTCCAACCGCTCGGTATGGTCTCGTTGACTCCCCCTTCGCCCTCCTCATCGAGGCTTGGCGTAGCCCATCATGTCATGGCACGCAGCCGAAGCTTACGAGGGCCTCCTGATCGACTGACGACGCTAAAACGGGGTAGCATTAGGGGAATCCAGTCCATCCTCGGTGCACCGTACAGTCCATATAGCAGTAACAGCAGTATCGACGGGCGTGCCAGTCCATCGCCTAGTTTTGCGACCTCGACGCACGAAGTAAGATATCTCTCTCTTTCCATATCTTTTGGCTGACCTGCTACTCTTAGGGATTGCACAGTTCCATGGCTGCGTTCCTCACGCCTACGCTTGGTTTCGCGTCCAACTTGTCCCACACGATCATACGTGAAACTCAGGAAGACGAAGATCGGAGCTTCCAAAGTCATGAATCCAGCTCGACCACGATTAGCATCACGGACGAGGAACTCGCATTGCTCGGTGCGCCATGGGCGAAAGAGGGCATGCTCTGTCGCAAGCAGTACTGGGAATCCGCTGGGAAGCGAGCCAAGTGTAAGAATTGGCTCGACGTCTTTGTGGTCATTCAACGCGGCGAGTTGAACATGTTCACCTTTGGAGAACATGGAGGGGGTGGGTCTGGTATCGTCGGTGGTGGCAATTGGCTCGTACGTCGTTTTTGGGGTTCTAATGGACGCGGTGCGTAACTGATCACGGTGCGTAGGAAAACGCGAATTCGGTTGGCACTGTCCACCTCGCGCATTCGTTGGCGCATTCGTTACCGCCGCCGGGCTACAGCAGACAACGGCCTCATTGCATGGTGTTGACCCTCGCCAACGGTGGTGTCTATTTCTTCCAAGCAGGCACAGAAGAACTCGTCAACGAGTGGGTCTCGACGTGCAACTACTGGGCCGCTCGGACGAGCAAAGAGCCGCTCGCGGGCGGCGTCTCCAACATGGAATACGGCTGGAGTCGCGTCTCGGATACGCACCCCCGATCGGTGTCGGACAATGATCTGGCCCGCGAGTTCGACCGCGCGGATACGCTCAGCGTTCGCAGCGCCCGGAGCAACCGAAGCAAGTTTGGTTGGCGGGAAGGGGTAGCGACCGTGCGGGCGCCGCATTCGCCGTGGAAAGAGAGGACGACGATCAATGATTGGAAGCCGCCCATACCGCCGATGATATCGAGTATACACGACGAGGAGACGCAATTGGAGGCGCTGCAAAAGTATGTGGGTACGTTGAAGAAGGATCTGCAGCATCACAACGAGCTACGTGAGCCGATGGCAGCCCTGGTAAGTGACCCCCCTCTGTATTCTGGGTGAAACTGACGGGCCCCGACGCTTGGTCGTTAGTATGAACCTCGATCGGCGAACGGCGTCAAGGCGCTGAGCAACTGGGAAAAGAAGTCACAGTTTCTGTTGACCGAGATCGTCAAATACGAGTCTTATATCGACTCGCTCCAATCTGGGATGAGTCTCCGACTGAAGAAGAGGGGCGAAAAGGCGCTGGAGAGGGCGCTGGGGGGTGCCGTGCCGGAAGAGGATCTCGTGCGTTCGAGGACGGTGCGACGCAAGGAACGTGATGCCGAGGAAGACACGATCTCAGAAGTACTGGACGAGCAGTCGTCCGTGGCTGGTTTGGGCTCTTCGCGTCTTCATCGTCGAGAGACGGCGGAAGGCGGTCAATGGTAGTAACATATGATACTCGATTTCTTTCTTCGACTCTTTTACATAATAGAGATAATCATTTTTTGTACTTTTGGGAATGTGGAATATTTATGTATGATATCTCACTTGCTTTTCTTTGTCTTTTTTTTTCTGTCTTTTTGCTCGTTTGCTCTCCTCCCCGATGGATGTCTGCTTTTTCTCAATGTGAATGGATGCGTACTCTGATATGATCAAAGTACGAGTGACAGGCTGTAGGGGTATACAGCTATGAAGACTAGCAAGGTGCATACTGAAAGATCATGAACGGTTCGCGTGAGTCGTTCTGATCGCCCCGGTCTGTCAATGTACGCGTGAACATACCTTGGCAGCAGAAATGACTGCCTCGAGACCACCCACGGACGCCTGTGGTCCCCACTGACACCCACCCTGGTCCGGAGCATACCACACAGAACCAACGTTGTTCGCAGAGTCCAGCGCATTGTGAACCACCGCTTCGTACTGCGATCCCAAGAAATCGCTATACTTGGCCGTGATCGACGCGTCGTTGGCCCAATCCAAAAAGTATTCGACGTGTTTCGTCCATATGCCCTGTGTGCCAAGTTCCATTTCACGTGAGGGACTGGGGAATCCATCTTACCTTGAATATTTGCTGTCGTGAGAGGGGCGTCAGTATGCTACATGAACGGATGCGCGCGTGAGACGTCGGACCTGGTCCTTGTCACAGGAGGAGCCACCGGGTTGAGCGTTGTCGCATGATTCTTTCAGGACGTTGTCGAAAGTGAGCGAACTGGTTTTCGTTGCGTCCAGGCTGACTTGTGCTTGCTCTAGATATGTCGTGTTCGAACCGTCCGCGGCGTAGAGTGCGCCAAGTCCGGATGCAATTACGGCCTGTCGGGGCAGGAGGAAAAGGAGATCAGAAAAGTATGTCGATTTAGAGAGAGCTAGACGGACTTGATTGTAGGTCCACGCGGTCTATGGTGATGGGATGCGACGGTGAGTGTAAACAATATTTACATGTCCGGTAAGACATACCGCTCCGTTGTTCTTGCACGTGTTGAGGTTCAGACCATCGTTGAACAAACCGTTTGATCCTTGCATGCCTGATTTCGATACTATGGAGGAACACACATGATTGTTGGTGTCAAGCCCCATTTAGTCGAAGACGTACGCCATTCGTATTCCTAGTCAGATTTGGGTAAATTGTCGTTGAACGCAATGGAAACCATCGCTCTTACCTTGAGAGCATTCTGAAGGTAGGTGTTATTTCCAGTTCTCAAATAAGCTTGGGCCGATGTCAAAAGAAATAACTCGTTGGTGATCGCATTCTTGTATTTGTGAGCACTCGACCACCACACTGTCAGCAAGTGGATCAACGTGAGAACAGCAACGTCGGGTGCGCGTGAGAACCTACCTCCGCCTCCACAAGTGTCATCCCACTGTGCTGCAACCATATCATATATCGCGAGGGAACTGGACTAGTCAAAGAAATGAGATGAAACTCTGCACGCAGTAGACTCATCTAACCATATACTTGCTGTTGCTCTTGCCACGATCAGCCTTGTAGTCGCTAATCTTCCATAACGCGAGTATAACCCACTGGAAAACGTCGTTCGTCATTACATTCCGTGGGGCTACGAGAAGTGACGAATACCTGCGCGTCGTCGTAGCTTCCGTAGAAGAACGAGGTCCAGTTTGTATGAGGATTTAAAGCGGCCTGTCCAATGTATGAATTTTCGGCGATATCCCTATAAGTATCAGCGCCCGTCGCGAGCATGAAGTTGTGCAGGTCCTCCAAGGTGTTCTGTGGACGGAATGTTCAGACATCGGGATAGAATAGATGGCATTACACCCACAGCATCGGTCCAAAGTTCGCCGCCGGTATAGGTGCCAGAAGACCCATCCCAGTATTTAGACTGCAACTCGTTTGCAATCGACTTTGACTCGTCTTGTCAGGCTTTCGCGGCAGAGTACGGGTGAGGATAAACGCACGGTTGCTTCGTTCAACGCGTCCGAACATTGGCGACGTTGCGATGAGACTGCACTCGTGCTAATGACAGACAAGGCAGCAAAAAGGACAAGCTTCGTGGAGGGGAAATGGTGCATTTTTAAGACGTTTTGTGGGGAGCGCAAATTTACGAACACTTACATGATGGGCCTCATAACTTGAACTGTTCAACGGTCGCCACATTACGCGCCGCAATGAAAACAGATGAGGTAACGGAACCACCTGACGGGACCCTAGATCATCGAGCACGCGTTAAACCACGATGGAGTTGCCCGCGGCGTGTTGAATGGAAAACGAATTGGAGTTTACAATGCGTGCTGAAGCTCAGTTTACGGCTTACGGACTCGGAGGGTTGCAAGATCCCGTCGCGCCTGCGCTTCGGAGCTCTGCACTCATGCCAGTGGTCACCTCGAGTTAGAAAGAAAAGGGGGTCTTTTCCAGCACTCAGCACTCGTTGCCAGATAAGATCCCTGAGACATAAACGTGCGATGCACGCAAAGTACTGTTGGCGCTGCTCGAGGATTCACCACTCAGCCGCTTCAAACGACATTTGTTTACGTACAAGTATAACTCAGCTCGATAGCCGAGGTAGATACAGTGGGACTCAAATCCTTGCAATGTCAATGCCAGTGGGAGTAACAGCTGCCAGGATCTGGGATAATACTCACCGCCTATATCTATCGTTCTCATCAGGATCCCCAAGTCGCCGAAATTTTCACGCGCTGATCAGAGGACTGCTTGCTCGATGCCATTCCTCTACTGGCACTCGAGTCCCACAAAAGATTCTAACCTGTCAATGCCAATGATCTCACAAGTAGCCTAAGCCGAGAGTCAAGAATCAACGTTCTGCGCAAGGCTCATTTATCCGAAATTATCGCCAGCTTCGTCGACGTCCAATGGAGGGTTCGTACTACGGTGGGCGGGCATCTCCATGTATCAGTTGACACGGGAGGTAATTGTAATTTTACAACGCAGGAAGCACATTGGTTTTTTGATGAGGCCTGATTTCTTTTTTGATGCGGCCTGATCAATCTGGGGCACAGCTAATCGCCAATTTGAATCCTGGGTAGTTCAACGCCAATACTCGTCATAAACCGGTTTCCTTCAAAGTGTATTATGTAAACCAGCCAATGAGAGGTAAGTGAGTGGGGACTCAAGTACTCAACCAAAGTCATTGTCAAAACGCACTGATGTTGCCAACTTGAAGTCATTTCAAATTGAACCATCATCCATCATGCATCACTATCACTTCTCGCGGCCTACTAGATCATCACCGGTCGCATGGATACTTAAAATATAGGTATCATCGGAAGACCTTCCCAAAATATTCACCTTGCGTTACCTATATAACCAACACGCAATGCTTTCACGGTCATGTATAGAACCATCCTATCTCCCACATCATGCCTCAAACACAAGCGCAGGCGTACCTCGTTTGCACATGGTTGGAGGCAATCCTCTATGGTATGTCTTCCTCATGACCAGGCCTCTAGCCTTTACATGCTGATCAACCGGTTCGTAGGTATCAAGTCTGTAATCATCTCGCATATTTCGCGTTGAAGGTCTAGCTAAAAGGGTGTACAAGCTGCATGTTGTTTGGATTCTGCATCCAAGTCTTGACATCAAATACAAAGTCATCTCGCAGGTAATCTCCGCTAGTTCCTAGTCTAATTAAACAATTTTTACTGGAAAATGCCCTAGGGTTTTCGCTGCAGCGATTGTGCAATTTTCATTGTCTACGGCTCATGTCATCATTGTACTCGTCGAACTCCTCCAAGCTTTCACCCACGGAGTCGATCCTAACGTGTACTACTCTAACCCTGGCGCGAGCAATGCATCGGTGGCTGCATTATACGTCTATGTCGTGAATGTAAGCTATTCGTCTTTGCCTTCATAGCATGGATCTAACCGGATGTAGACCTTTGTGCAAGAGCTGCTGTTGGTATGTGCCGCCCCTCGCTAGACGTTATTCCTCTGATCCCGCGTCAGATATGGCGACTACACGGTCTCTGGGGAGGGAAATTCAGAGTCTCCATCGTTCCGGTAAGTGTCTTCTGGCACTGTTCTAGCAATTTACCGTATTGAGCTGGAATGATAGTTAATCCTCTGGGTTGGACATCTCGGTAAGTGTTGATCGTCGAGGGTCACAGAGACAATGACAAAATTTTCAAGGCACCGGGATAATCGCTGTGATCAGCTTCATACCGACCACGGCTACGGGCGGGAATTTACGTACTTTTGTTTTGACTGGATGGGGACTCGAGACTGCCACCAACCTAACGGCAAACTTTGGGATCGCGTACCGTCTCTGGAAAGCGGAGCGCAGGACTGCTCCGTTGGGCGCTCAGAGACGTCTCAATTACCAAAGCACTATGCTCTTAATAGTGGAGTGTGGAGCACTCATCACGACGTGCACGGTGATCATGTTTGGTCTATATTCATCTGGCCACGAGTCTGGACTCGCGATTGTGGGCATCGCGGCGCAAATTGCGGTGAGTCGTTCCCATCCATTAGGCTAGGTTTCGCTACGTGCATGACTGATGAGAGGTTGCAGACCGTATCACCCTTGCTTATTGTCGTGCGCATGGGCCTTGCTCAGGCTCAGTCACGTTCGGGTGGTCGAACGATGTTGAGAACTCATCCTCTGGAAATTAGTGTACTTCGGACAGAGGACACGTTCATCGAGGATACCTCAAAGGGGACAGGAAAACATCCGAGCAATTCCTCGCGAGAAGGGGTTTAAAATAAAGCCGGAGAGATGATGTGATACAGAAGTAGCGCCGATGGAATCAAGGACAGATACCATAGTGATATCTCAGCCTCGACATGATGCTAAGCACATCACACAAATAACGAAAATGTTATATACCCATTATATGGTATATATGTAGCATAAAATGTATAATGGATTATAAAGGTATGTAACATGCACAATCTGTGGTGTACTGGTGTCGATGCGGCACAAGTATAATCTGGCCAAGTTTCAGCAATCTTTGTCAGCGTCCGATACATCTTCCACGTGCAAACATTATATAGACATACTATAAAGGTAGGTTCAATGGCCAAAGTATATATTATATATTCTAGTGGACAAAAAAAAACTCCCTGTCTGTCCTTACTAGGGTATACATAATATGGTAACAGTGGCCGAAAATATTGAGCTGGGAAGCATGGTCCAGGACTGTCCAGGACAATAGTAGTTTAACATTTGTCTATCAAGGATTGTAATTA
The DNA here is from genome assembly GCA_003316205.1 of Boletus bicolor. NCBI lineage: Eukaryota > Fungi > Basidiomycota > Agaricomycetes > Boletales > Boletaceae > Boletus > Boletus bicolor. The sequence continues at coordinate 18,351 of QFEM01004239.1, forward strand.
GTCTGTAGTCTCACAATACTTCTGAGTACCAACTGATCTTTGTTGTGCACTCATCATCCAGAAGGGTAAATTGTACAACTGTTGGGGATATATTTCCTAGTGAGACTCAAATGCTGATAAATGAGAAGGTTAGTCACAATCCACAGAAGAGTAATTCACATGATTTTCGGGGATGTATTTTTTAGTGAGACTCAATTGCCCTCAATGGCTGGATGAGTTTGCTCAACAGTTTGCTTGCCAACAGATCCCAAGATTGGCCATATTTCACAGAAGAGTCAACTATATATTTGTCGGAGATACATTTCCCAGCGTTACTTAAGCACCTTTGACAGCTAGGTTAGCTTGCCTACTAATAAATTTCAAAGTTGGTTACATTGCACGGTGGAGCAATATTTGACGAAATTGTTCACCCTTGACAATCCCAGTCTCATCACTCATTTATATCTTGGATGATGCCCATCAAGCATTTAAATTACCCTGTAACTACTTAGCATCTACATAGCCACTGGTCATGTACATTTTACTGCTGCGCGCTCCCTGGCCCGTCAGTGCGACACCTCTTGAAAGAGGCTGTCACTGAAGTGCTGCCAGATGTCAGTGGGGCATAGCTCAAGACTCCCTCACGTCCAAAAATCATACTGTGAAAAATGAGCTGGGGTGTCTTCAATGAGAATGGTTTCCGTACCGATTCCACCACAATAAAAGGTCGCTAACAAATGCCTTCTCGATCGAGCCCTCTGTCTCTTCAAACCATCTGACAATGTTGTGGTAAAAGACGGCATGGTCAAAGAGGCCATCAACAAGCCGCCATGTACCGCAACTGGATAAAGCAAACTGGAGCTGAAATTGTAAGAAAAGTATTCCTTGCCTTGTAGAACTGCAGATCTCACCTGCACCGCAGCATATGCAATTGCCCTTGGCTCGACCAATTCCATCGCAACCAGGCTAGCCACGTTCGTTCGGGTGCGCCTTTCACCACGGCGCTGTTTAGTAAGGTTGGGTGGTTGATCTTCATCGTCGGCGGAGCTTGGGGATGTGAAAATGGCCTTGAATGCCTATTGTGCACCTGGTCAACGTGAGGATTTCAGCTGGCGTAGATGACTCACCCGGACGAGCATAGACCCCTTGAACAATCCTTTAGCGGGCTCATCTGGATTGTATGTGTGCTCTTCATAAAGGAATCGCGGCCACATGTTCGCCATTACGAGGTATTTCGGGTCCCAGTCTTGTATCTTGACGCGGTGTCTAGTTCATCAGGAAAATACAGTCAGACAACAATGATGTGTATGTGCACACTTACTCAGGTTTATCCCAGTCATAATCGACGGGACAGATGAGGCGAGCCATACTATCATTATGGAAGCCATGGCCAACCTTGTCAGAAAGGGAGAGGCGAGGCTGGGGGAGTTCCTTTTCACTCAACCACGACACCACTCTGGTCTTGAGGAGAGTGGCATCATCCCCTCGCGCACTGTCAGCTCCTTCGGCAAGCTTGGTGACGATCAACAACTTTATGCCTATATAACCAACAAAGATTTACCTGTTTGACAACTATATCCACCATACCGACATTAGCAGGGTTTGTGACCCACTGCTTGAATTGAGGTAAGCGAACTGTTAAATGCTCGTACGTCTTAGATAGCCACTTCTCCCTAAGTGTTATGTCAGTCCGTTGGAGTGGTGTATAAACAGTAAGACTGACTGGGGCGTACATGGCAAATTTGTCCTCTCAGAGGATCGTCGTCGAGCCTCCCCATCAACGAGATCCTGGATATTGTCAGTAAGGGTCACCAGTCTCCTGATGACCCTACCTTGTTGGCGCCAGGATCTGTTGGATGTGAATCATAGTGAATACACATCTAAAGTGTTTCAAAGGGTGCTTACCGGTTTGTCGTTCTTCGCATTGTATTCTCCAGCGTTGTTGGAAGTTGTGGCACGGTGGAGCTGGTAGCATGTGCATCCACAACTACACCGTTCTGGTTAGCATGGGACATGTTGGCGATGATGAAGAGATCGTGGGTTGTATTTGCTACACAAAAAATTGTCTGCCTTTAAATCACCTGGTCACGGCGATAACCGTGTATAGTTTAGTGGGAAGTGAGGTACATCTGCAAAAAAAAAGTCAAAGAGTGCTCCGGGAGGGCCTGCGGTGTTATAACTCCTCTCTTTTCCCTCTCTTTTTCGCATCACGTGACTTTTCCCACGATCACGTGATCACTCACACTCGTTTATCAGGTGCTCCTACTTTCCAATCACGTGACCTTCCGCTCTTCTCATCACGTGATCCCACCTGATACTTCTCTTCTCACCCCTCTCCTTATCTCGTAGACCCTGACGTCATCGGTCCAGACTTCGGTCCGGACTTCCTATCTCTTATCGCTTATCTCTGACGTCATAACGCACCCATCACACGCGGTACGCTTCTCCGCTTCCATTCTTTAATCTCCGTTCCACCTTATCCTTTTATATCCGTTTACTCCCATGACGTGTTCCTTATCTCCTCGGTATTCCCACACTACGTCATACCCTACGCCCTTTACCCCATATGTACTTGTACTTTCCCATGTACTATAGCGATCTATATATACAGGCCCATTGGCACTAGGATCGCTAGTTCGATTCTAGTCGTCTTTGGGACCTAGTTGGGTTACTACCTCCCTGGTGCACCTCTGGTGTCAACTCACCTCTCTACCATTGTTTCATCTTCGTCGGACATTCGGTCCCACCGTCGGGTCTTCAAATCCCGGTACGAACTTAAGCAAGAGGTTCCCTCGGGCCGCCGCTGTATTTCGCCGCCGCCTCTTTACATCACGAGTTCTATCTTCCCTTTTCTCTTCACGCGTTACTCTCTACCAATCCCCTTCAGTCTTCCCTTGGTCTTGGCTTAGTTCGTAACATGCGGCCGGATTATTTATCGGAAGCGACATACATCCACAAAAAAAGATTTTGAAAAGGGCTCTGCAGCCGCCGGAGAACTGCCGGGAAGAGGACCCTTATTTGCCTTGTCGCCTGAACCCAAGAGCAAGAATGCAATGACCGGCAATGACATAACTAGTAAAAGTGACGTTAGTAGATCGCGAAGGGCAGGACAGGATGAGGATATTACGTGTGCCAGTTTTCTGATATCGGGCCACAAAATGCCGGAGGGATGACACCGACAGCTTGTATCGGATGCGTGTCTAGAATGCAGCAGTCACGTTAGCGGCTCACAAAAACAATGGAATGATGGAAATTAACTAACCATGGATGAATAAACTCGGTTTGAACTTAGTCGAGCTGACCGGATAGAAGATCAAGGAGCACATTCTGCCGATAGTGCCAGACCTGCTGAATCAGAGTAGGCAAATATTATAAAGTATGCCATATTGGCTTTGGGGAGACGCACCTTGTATCTCTTGCTGTGACCATCCATCCTTCTTTGCCATGTGCCTCCAACACCGCTCCCTCCCAGTCGAGCTTCAGTGGGAAATCGCTCTTTGGCTCAAAGACGCTCCTGATTTTCACAGCCGCTATGCTCTCGTGTCGAAGAACTTTTATAACTGGTCAGTCAAGTTCGGTATGTTCTGGAGACATGTGTCACTCACCATCCACAGGCTACTCCCATATTTATACCCCCGTGTGCGCCTTACAGAAACAGACATGGCAGCGAAATTTGTGGACTTTATGCTGGTACGAGGAAGGCCCAGAAATGTACAGGAGGTGTACATAGGGCAACTTGTCAATCCTGTCCAAGCTGTGGATGTCATCTCCCAATGTTGCAATATCGCGATGCTCACCATACGCTTCCCATCTTGGCCAACTCCTTTGGATCACGCCAGCTATGACCTTCTCCTCCAGCCACTCGAGAACTTACACAATCTAAGATCTTTGTCCATTTCGTTAGTCATGCTGACGGATGGAACAGAGGTCGACCTATCAGAATTTCAGGTCTTCCATCAACTCACCCACCTTCATCTTATCGCACCAGCTGCTAGCCGCGAAATCGTACCTAAAGGTCTGTCGAGGCTTCCCAGCCTCACACACCTATCACTTCACTGGTTCCAGAGTAGAGACTGTATTGCTTGTCTCCGACGTTTTCTGGCACACCCTTCCAGCCTGAGTCGTATACTCGTTCTCTGGGTTCCAGATATATCTTTGCCCGAGAAGCCAGAGAGGAAGTTAGTGGACTGTAACTTGGTGGATCGGTGAGTGGTCTTGTTGGTGCAGGAGCAATATAACGAGTACATGAGGAAAGGTGGATTCTGGCAATATGCAGAACGATTAGTTGCTTGGAGAGTCGAGAAGAATAGTAAGTGGAACTCACCAGGAGTTGAATGCAGAGCTAATAGTACCTTGTTAGCCGACCCTTTCGCGACTAACATATGGATCGAAATTCCGGTGTGGGATAGGTTATTAAGGGGCAGTGCAAAAAAGACTATCTAAAGGAGGTGGAAGGATGACGATTGGGAGGATCAGTTAGGTAGAATGCTGTTCCGAAGGAGCTATTGTACATACACCATGAAAATCCTCTCATCATTAAATGGACTGAGGTTGATCAACTTGAGCCGGCGAGCTCAATTTCATCGATAAATATTCTGGGGTCTGGTTCGTGCTGCAAAAGTCCTAACCTAAAACCGACAACACTGAGTATAGCGTAGTTTCCATTGTGAACGGTAGGCCTTGAGCAAAACTGTTCCGTTCTGAGTCGAGCCAGGAAGGAGGGTCATGTCTCGATAGCACTTGCTCGAGGTGGGAGTCGGTGCTCACATCCAAACTACTACACGGGCAAAGGTCGCAAAGACAAGCCGGGACAAGTCAAAGAGCCCGATGTTAACGTAGCGACTATGTGAACGTGAACAAATTGAAATTTCCAAACGGCCAAAACCTGATGCTTACCCCTTAATGATCTTTGTGATGGGGATCGGCCAACATCAGCTCCTGTGACGCAGAGTGTGACCAGTGTCATAACCCAGATGGCACGGTCAAAGAGTAGCTTTTTCACGTAAGGTTCCCGGATAGCACGCGTACAGAGCAGCATAGACTTTGACTGGTCCAGGAACACGAGAACATGATCAAGTTTGTATTGGTGGGAAATTAGGAAAGGAATGCAAACGTGAAGGGGAGGAAAAGCTGCAAAACCTTGTTCGAAATCATCGCAAGCGTAGTTTGAGGAAAGAAACTTACGAAGAACCGTTTGGATTTTGGTTGTACATCGAGGAAGATAAAAGAAAACGCGGTCGCCAGCCCAATTCAGAGTATCAGCAACCGAGCACGAGGCGTACTAGAGCGGATAGGGGAGTCAAGTTGTCGAAGGTCTTTGCTCGCAGGAAATGAGGATACGTGCAGAAGCAGTATTCCTTTTGGGCGTGGAACATATCGGGAACACGTGCCAGCGTGTTCAGCTCACTC
>QFEM01004242.1:0-10585 GCA_003316205.1 Boletus bicolor
CGTGACTAACTTTTCAGGTTATTTTCCGGCTTCAAAATTCGATCTTAGCTTTCGATGTATCCATCCCCGTGCACTTTCTTGGCTTTATTTCCCTTTTGGTTGTCGATTCGTTCCCCCGCCTCTCCGTTGATCGCTTGGGGCCATTGCATTGTAGTTGGGTTCCCACTCTTTTTTCCTTTGTAGAGTATATACACCATACCTTAATTATACATCTCGCTCACCATATTCACAGCATATACGCATACCCATTGGTTCGATCCATTTTATTTGCACCTTCGGGGTCCTGGAATGACAATGAATATAACGATTTTCCGATGGTATTTGCGTGGACATGAATCATTGAAAACCGTCGTAGCCTGGCTGAGTCCATTGGTTCATGCCCATCCCGTTCATGCCCCCCATCATCCCCCCCATCCCAATGTTGCCCATGCCCATCCCGTTCATCATCATCCCGTCGCCCATTCCACCCTCCCACACCACCCCCTCCGGATTTTCACCACCCATCCACATGGAGCCGAGACCTAATTGGCCCATCGCGCCCTGTCCCGGGGAATGGAACGGCGCGGCCGCCATGCCGTCCATATTCATCCCCATCATCGGCATATTCATGTTCCCCATGCCCATCCCAGCCATATTCATATTCACATTCATTCCCATTCCGGGCCATCCGCTCATTTCCACTGGCATCCCGACCGGGATACCCATGCCCCCCATTCCCATGCCCATCATCGGCGAAACTAGCATCTGGTTCTGGGCCGCCTGATTTTGAGGCACGTTAGGCCGTCCGGTCCGAGGGGGCCCCAAGGCGACGCTAACGCCCCCGCTGACACCTACCCCGACGCCACCGCTGACACCGCCTCCACCTGGGAGAGATCCACCAGATCGCACTGGCGATTTCGGGCGCAAAGTTTCAATCTCTTGCGTGTTGGGCACGACGCACTTGCCACCTCCGAGGGTGGAGAGTTTCTTGGAAATCTCCTCCCAGCCGTCTTTTTCCCATGGTCGTGCACCGTCGGGGATGCACCGTGCGCGGTCGCGAGCGAGTTCGGGTATGTGCTCGTGTTCTCCTTCGGCCAGGACGGTCACCCAGCCTCGTCGCAAAGAGGAACGAGCGCGACCAAAGATTTCCAGCCGGCGCGTTCCGAGGCAAAAGTTTTCGATGAGGGTGTACATTTCTGGGGGTTTGCGCGTCGGATCTGAGGGATCACCCTCCCATATGATCACGTCCGTATCTGGCAAACACAGGGGAGTAATTAGTCAACACAGCAATGGGGACGATGAAGCGCAGCAGGGGTGGAAACGCACCGACATTGCAGTGCACGAACCAACTATCGGTGGATCGTCGTACGGTGCCTTTGATACCCATCAAACAGTGTTGTTTGGTCCGGGTTAACAAGGACGTCGTGGGCGGATCTGTCTATGGATGTGGCATTTCAGCGGTTGAGGAATCGATTTTTGGGGGAAAGATGGGACGTCAATGCGAAAAACTCACGCCAGGGCCGCGGTTGGAGTGGACGTTGGTCTTGACCCAGACGACGTCCTCGCATCTTCTATAACCCCACTTTGCGAGGATTTCGCGACCCCGCTCGAGGCCCTCGCCTGCGCCGCTGCCGACCCACATAAAGACGAACGACGGATCTGCGGCGAGGGAGGGTATCGGAAATTCCTGGAGCTCGTCCCAGCCGAAAGAAGACGAGAAGGGAGGGTCAAGGAGGATCACGTCGAATTTATATGGGTGTAGCGAAGGAAGCTGTTGTAATGGCAGGTAGCACGATGGCGCTGCGTGCGTATCGACGGACTCTTTTTTGAGATTGAGCAAACGCTGTTGCTTTGGATATCTGGCAAAGTCGCGTGCGCACGGACAAGGAGGGTGTGTGTGTGTGTGTGTGAAGAGCGTTTTGAGACATTGTCAAACGAGCGGGACTTACTCCTCGAATCGCCGATCGAGTTCTGCTCCGACGACCCAGTTCTGGGGCCATTCGCCGCTATCGACGTACCTCTGAGAGTAGTCATTACGGATCGTCTCTTCTTCGGGGACGTAATTGGAGTAGCGTGCGAGTCGTGCGCGTTTGGCGAGTGGAAGGTCTGGTCTCTGAGGAGGTTTCTGGCGCGTTGCGAGCAGAGGCGACGAGGGGGGTGATAGCGAAGGGGACGGCGACGGCGACGGGATGAGTGGAAGCTTGAGGAGATCCTGCGGTGGTGAAGGGAGCGCGCGGAGTTGACGGCGGTTATTTCGCTGGGCGTCGCGGACGCGCGCGACGAGCTCGGTGTGTGCGGCGAGGAGGGTCTCTGCGGAGTCGACCGTGCAGAGCGTCATGGCGAGTTACCAGGAGACTTTCCTAATCTAGACTCGACCGAAAAAAGTTTAACCTCGACCTCGTCTACGACCAGCACGAGCTCGTCATGGGGAAAGCTACGAAAGCCACGCGCAAGTTTGCTTCGAGCGGTCAACTCAAGAAAACGATCCAGTCGAGGAAGAAACACCAACAGACCAAGAAGAAAATAGAGAGCAGGCGTGGTGCAAGAGGAAAAGGAAAAGGCAAAGATAAGGCACCCGTGCAAGACGACGACAGCGAACGGGATGACGCGGAAGAGGATGAGGAAGACGAGAAAACCGAGTTCGTACATGAGTGCCATGGTAGGGGTCGTGTGCTGATGTACATTTCGTAGTCTCAAGGGAACGTCGGTGGATGATTTCCTCGGGGCTGGATTCATGGAAAACGAGTCTGACGATGGAGATGTATGGCACGGACTGTGAATCGACTACTGAAACTGACGATATCTGCGTTTCACAGATGAACATGGACCAAGATGATTCTGATGCAGAGGAGGTCGACTTGGCGGACGACGAGTCTTTTGCATCGGTCGATGACTTGGAAGGTATGTCTTTCCGACCACATGACTGTCCACTGCAAACATTTCACTGCAGACGAGGGCTTTGCGCACATGCACGAGCTTTCAAAGTTGGCGGAGAAGGACCCTGAGTTCTACAAGTACCTTCAAGAAAACGACAAGGAGTTGCTGGAGTTTGATGCCGAAAACGCGGTTGACGATGAGAACGAAGAAGAAGAAGGGGATGTTGAAATGGAGAGCGAGACATTGCCTATCCTCACAAAGGACATCCTACGCGGATGGCAGAAGGCTCTGCTCGATGTAAGCTACTGCGTTGACCCTGGCCCCCACTGACACGTTCTCCAGTACCATTCCTTGCGCGCCTTGAGAAAACTCTTGATCGCATTCCGTTCTGCTGTGCATATGAACGAGGACAGTCAACCCTTTGTTTGGCGCATTGACAGCTCAGCAAGTAAGCCGTTGTCGAACTTCGTTTCGTAGCATTGCGCCAACAGCCTGTTTCCAGTTTACAACAAGCTCGTCACCACCGCTCTTAAATTTACCCCCGTCATTCTCGCCCATCATATCCCCTACAAAACCCTTTCAAGCGGAAAATTGTACGTGGAACATGTATTCGCTGCACTGTCATATTTATCATTTCCTGTAGTAAATCACCTACGCAAACAACAAAACAAAAGACGCTGCAGAAGCTCATCCTATCGTACTTCAACAATGTCGTCCACCTGATTCCGCAGCTTACCGACAACGAGATGCTTCAGCTTGTCTTTACGGAGAGCGCAAAGATCCTACCGTATGTCACCACGAGTCGAAAAGCAGTCAAGGCCTATCTAAAGGTATGATTAATTTAAGTTCTTAACGACCCCGCGATAATTAGGCAAACATTTGCAGCAATGTCTAGATGTTTGGTCTTCAGGAAACGACAGCGTACGGATAGCAGCGTTCTTGGCGATCAGAATGCTTGCAAACGCCGCTGACAATAGCATGCTAGATCTTGTCATGAAGGTTGGGAATCTGTTATCATACACGATTCCATCGCTCATGACCATCTCAGAGCACGTACCTTGAGTTGGTGCGCTCCTCTAAATCCACGAGCTCGCACAAATTGCCCTCCATCAATCTCATGAAAAATTCAGCCTCGGAAATTTTTTGCTTGGATCATGCGACCGCGTATCAGCATGCATTTGGATACATAAGACAGCTTGCGATTCATCTCAGGAATAGCATGAAAACGCAAACAAAGGTGGGCCGTTAACTCCGGTTCCTCGCTTTTCCTGAACGTTCATGTCATCAGGATGCATACCGACAAGTATACAATTGGCAATATGTACATTCCGTCGACTTTTGGGCCCTTGTGCTGGCAAGAGCATGTAGCACAGAAGCGCAGGTAGAACGAGGGGAAGAAAGCGAGCTCAAGTCTCTCATTTACCCACTAGTTCAAGTGAGCTTGGGTGCGATCAAGTAAGAACCGTCGTTGTTTGCGTGTGGAGTCTTGTAACACGCTTTCAGGCTCATATCCAACGCACGCTCGTATCCATTCCACCTACACATCGCTCGATCGATGCTTCACCTGTCGCGCCACACGAATACCTACATCCCACTCACGCCCTACCTGCTCCCCATAATTTCATCGCAACTCACTTCATCGAGCAAACCCAAACCGTCGACGCTTCGCCCTCTCGACTTTGATTCCAACATCCGCGCGCCGGCGCAGTACCTCAAGACGCGCGTGTACAGGGAGGGTCTGGTCGACGAAGCGACGTTCACCCTAGCCGAGTGGCTGATAAGTTTACCCGTTCATGGAAGCATCGCATTTCCCGAGATCACCGTCCCGATCGTGGTCTCACTCCGTAAAACGATAAAAGCCGCCACATCGAAATCAAAAGGTGGCACACAGAAAGAAGTCGGTGTCATCAAGGGACTGGTGGAGCGTGTTGAAGAGAGTTCGAAATGGATGGAAGAGAAGCGAAAAGGGGTTAGCTTTGGCCCTGGAAAGCTGTCAGACGTTGAGATGTGGGAAGCAAACCTTAGGGTTGAGGATTCCCCTCTCGCCAAGTACGTCAACGTTCAGCGCAAGGTGAGAGCGAAGCGGAAAACCCTAATTGACAAGGTACGTGTATGGTTTTTGGGTTGTGCGATGGAATCGCTGACCTGGCGTTCGTTATGTGTATAGGCTGCAAAAGGCGAAGACGAGATCCTGGATGATAGTTGACGACGCGAGTGACGTGTGCAATCCTTGTAACAGTTCACACTGGGTCAAGAAAAAAGTGGCGCGTCGAGTATAATTGTTTTGCCTGAACTTGAGGAGTACGTAAAACCAGGGGCAGGTCGATTTCGATACTGGTTGCAGGTTTCACTCAATCTGATTGCTCTGCATCCGGTGTCATCACCATCTTACGGCGCTCCTGGCTTCCCCGGAATGTGATGCATATGCTTGACGATCAACTTGGGTTTACGCTGATCATCAGGGAGGATATGGGCGGACCGAAACCAAAAGAACCCGATATCAATAGGCCAGCTTTTGACATCGCTTGTGATATTTGTAATGAATTAGTTTCCTCTATCGACCTGTTGGGACCTGGAAGGACGGGCGGCGATCCTCGGATGTGGTGCATTGGACGTATCAGGTCATAGTAGAAAACCATTAGAGAAGATGCCTCGCAAGATCCTCTATCATTGGCTGCGCCGGGTAAGATATTTATATGTTCATCTGTTCCGAGTCAGCTGGACGCGGGAAACACGACGGCGTTGGGTATGAGACCGAGGAGAGAGATAAAGAATGACTCGGGTTATCTCCAGATGCCGAAAAAGATCTGCCACCAAGGCCGTCGGATACCCTTGGCGCTCCTTTCGTACCCCTGGACCAGACGTTCATAGTGTTTGGGCATTGACGCCGGCTCCAAGGTCTTTTTAGACAAAGGGTACTGCAAAACGCCAGCCTTTTGAGAAACGACGGACTGCACGAGCCAACGAACTGACGGCGCTCTTACCCTGTGCTGCACGCCGTTCTCCAACAACACTCTCGCGGACTGTACTGCGTCTGGGGATAGACGTGGGTGTGTGGAAAGCGACTCGAGAAAATTTTTCAGCTGCATGTTTGGGCGGAATGGGTCTGTGGGCCATGCAGCCGCGATGGTTCTGAGCTTCTGAGCATACTTGGACGCTGCCATTGAGCGTATCCCGTCGAATGAGAAAAAAAACGTTGTGTGTCGAGCAAAGGGATAAGCGCCGCGTAGCCGGAATTCAGGGACTTTGAATCGGACTCAAAAACCTTCGCGGAATGCGCTCACCTCGTTTCCACTACGATGGCGGTCATGTTTTATTGTAGATCAACAAGTTCGCTGCAAGGACGGTATCGTGGTGCCATCAAATCCCGCCAGTTCCCGGGGGGGGGGAGCCGCATGCGCATCAACGGTATGATAGTGGGGATTGCTCGCCTCCGTAACTTACAGCTACACTTACACCAGTCTACGCCCGCGGACCACGACCGTGCCATCGGCAGAATCCCCGATCAGATTGCTTACTGGCGGGGGCCAACGGTGGGTCCACATGATCCACCCTTTTGCGCTCTCCGGTTTTTTTTCTTGTGGTGACCCTGATGAAGAGACTTCCCAGATACAACCTGTCCATGATTATGACTCGATTCGTTCTCTTCTCCCACAACCGTCTGTGCGGAACGATGTTACCCACACTTGTTTACGCATTGGGTGCTAAAAGGACACTTCCGGCGATGATCCAGCCACCATGGCCGCGATCTGGAACTAATCCTTGTGGGAACGGTCGGTGATATTCTTTTTCGCCAACGCCCATTGATCACATCACTGCAAACGTCAGTTGGGTGGGAGCTTGCACGTCTTTGTGGTTGCAGCGGAACTTTGCGATTTGGAAATGAACTTCTTGTCGCAAAAAAAACGCTTGCCGTACGGTGAAAATTCCCTCCTTTGGCAGGCTCAATCATTGGGTTGGACTGATTTTTTTCTCCGCTTCCATTTCGCCTGCAAAGGCTTGGTGTGGGCGGTGTTTTCCGTTCATACGACGGGCTCACACAATTATTGTATGGCAGATGCCGAAGTTGTCTTGTGGAGTGGGTGCACAGCGTTGCTTTTGTCCATCTCATGAGAAGACATCAATATCTCGGACATGTTCCCCGTCTCGTATTTCGAAAGGAATCATGGCATATTCCGCAATGGGTTACAGGCCGACACTGACGATAATACATCCACGCCGATTATTCCGATAACATGGTTCACGACAGCAACACTTTTTCCCCCGGTTCGGTCCTGCTGAGATAAACCTGCGGGCGTGTACCTCGCGCGCGCGCACTCTGCGAGCCGATCCTGGGAGAGGGCGCTCAGCTGTACAACGTGCTGTTTCTCCGCCCTCATCGATGGGTGGTCGTGCACATGTTTTTACGAGGTTTCTTGTTTGTGTAAGATTTAATGGCCCGTTGTGGCATTTGAATTTGAGCGTTGGAATCATACAACCTCCAAGTTGTCCTCGCACATCCCTAGTATTTGTCGAACTCGCCGGGATAACATGACGAATCCCTCGATTTAAAGTCCAAACATCACGAGGTAACTATCGATGGAACAGTCGCAGCGTCGCGATCGCCCATGCACGGCCACTCTATGTTGTTCGCCCTTGCTCCGGGTACACTGCCAAAGATTAGCGCGCTCGCGTTTCTAGTGCGGCCTCTGCACTGCATTTTGGTCCCCACAAGCGCCCACCCCCCGTGCACGCGTTGCGTCTTTTACCCGTTTTCTTCTCTACTACAAACTCACCATGGGATGCTGTGGCGAACCGACTCACAAGGACGACCAATACACCAACCGACCGCAGGTCCCAACCGCTGGCGTCGTCCAACAACAGCCGACTGCGCAAGCGGCAGCACAAATGTACGAAAAGCCCGCGTTGCTGACGCCTACTGGCCCATCCCCGCCCCCACCGAGCTTTCACCCCAACCACCACCCGTCGATCCACAGCGGACCAGGCTCAGGATCTCAATGGGGCCACGGGTCGCCCTCGCCTCCGCCAGGCAGCATCCAACAAGGCATGCGGCCCATGTCCTCGATCAACGCGAGCATGCAGATGATACCGCCTAGCCTGGTATACGACGCTCCTGGGCGGGGAAACCAGGTGGGGCTGCCCACGCCGTTGTACCAGCCCAGTCCCATCCACGTACCGCCCCGGCATGCTTCGACTTCGCCGTCCCTCGCGTCTTCCGTGACGCAGATGATCGCTTCGATGCCCAGGAACGAGTACGGTGGGCCCCCGGACGAAGGTCGCATGTCTATATCTATCGACTTTGGTGCGTTCGAGAACGACAAGGGCCCGTTTTGCGGCTGTTGACGTGTGTTTCCTCCCTCCTCAGGAACTACTTTTTCTGGCGTGGTGAGTAAGGGCGGTCAGGTTCTATTTATTTTAGGGCGATGGATTAACCGAGTTTGAAAAAAAAAGGCGTATGCATCTGCACGCATTGCCTCGGGTGTCGTTCAGCAGATTCTGCATTGGCCAGGCTCGCTTGAGACGTTTCGAAAAGTGCCGACATGTCTGTTGTACGACGAACATGGACAGGTCATGGCATGGGGACTCGAAGCCAAGAATGCGAGTCCCATGCCGGGCACGCTCCAATGTGAATGGTGCGCGTGCATGCCTCTCGTTTTCGTCCGTGCTTGATTAAAAAGGCTTTTTTAAACCCAGGTTCAAACTGTTTCTCGAACCGCGTGCGTTGCGCGATGAGAGCGCCATCGACCCGCGATTACCGCAACTTCCGGTAAGTCGCCCCGCGCGCGTGTGGCACTCTCTTATCCGATTCGCCCCCTGAACAGCCCGGGAAAACGGCCATGAACTTGATTATCGACTTTTTGACCTGTCTGTGGGAGTATGCAAAGGAAGAGATCACACGGGAGATAGGGGCGGTTGCAGACCTGAGTGGGCACTTGCATCGCATTCCTTGTGGTGTGACCATCAACTGACGGCCTATAGACGCTGCCGATGTCGTGGTGACCTGTCCTGCGGCGTGGGACGCCAAAGGGTGTGATCTCATGCGAGCCGCTGCCATTGAAGCCGGGCTGGTTCAGTCTGCACGCGCTGGGGACGTTCATTGGCGTGATCGCCTGCGCATCATCACGTACGTTACCCCTTTTTTGTTCTGTCACAGCCCTGACGTCTATCTTTAGCGAGCCCGAGGCTGCTGCAGTGCACTGTGTGCGCTTGACGGACCTGCATAAACTGCGCCCGAGTCAAAACTTTATGATTTGCGATGCGGGAGGCGGTACGGTCGTGTGTATAGTCTTTCTTTTTTCTTTCTTTTCACTTATATGGTCGAAAAGGACTTGGCGTGCTACAAGATCATTGGTCAAGTGGGCCAAAACGGGAATTTGGAAATCGCGGAGATGTGTGCACGGTCGGGTGCGAATTGCGGCTCTCTCTTTTTGGATCTTCGATTCCGGGAGCTCGTGCAAACGCTGTTGGCAGAACACCCTGCGCATTTGGATCCGGCGAGTTTGGCGTATTTCATGCATTCGTTCAGTCAGACGGACAAGCTGGCATTTAGAGGTGAAGTTGACGACGGTAGGGAACGCTTGATGGGGATGAGCATCATGCGCGGTCTAAATGAAAGCTCGCAGAAACGTATTTCCATTTTACATGCTTCAATGTTCAGGACCAACATGATCCCTCTGTCGGACTGATCAACGGAGAACTTGCGATACCGGGAATTTTGATTAGGCGGGAAGTCTTTGACCCCGTCGTCAATCAAGTAGGCAACGCGTGGCGTCATGATCGATAATGGGAGACTGATGGGCTTTATTTAGGTTCTGGAAATGATCGAAGAGCAGGCGGGGAAGATCGAGCAACGGATTGATGCATTGCTTCTCGTGGGAGGGTTCGCTGGAAGCGAGTACCTTTTCCGAAAAGTGGAGGCAAGTTGTGGTGCGAAAACGATCTGGTGCCGATCAAGTGAAAAGTGACCTGCGTGTGTAGGACAAGTTCTCTGGCAAGATGAAAGTGATCGCACGGCCATCTGATGCTGATACGGCGACCGTGCGTGGTGCCGCGCAGTACGGACTCTCGCGCAAGACGATCGTATCAACGGTGATTGCGCCTCGGGCGTATATTATGAAGGTGGGCGTTTGTAGTATGTCGTAAGCGGGAGATGCTGAGCAAGTGCAGGTGAAACTACCAGCGGAACCCGAGGATTGGCTGAAGCGACCGGCGTATATCAAGGAGAACAAAGCGAGCGTGCCGATATGTGAAAATCGGTAAGAAGCATTCCGCGTTCATGTAGGAGACCAGATTGGAGACCGGGCGATTAGACTGCAATATCTGGTGATGAAGGGTGCGATCCTGCGAAAAGGGTAAGATTGTATCGACGATATTTGCCCAAGCACTGCATGGCTGATGAGATGGAATGTGCAGGCAACGCGTGAAGACCAAGTTCTGGTGCGGGACGAGATTGTACTGAATGCGACGATCAGCCTAAACCTTTGTCCGCAGCAAATTCTCACAGAACGGCCAAGGTGGGGTGGTTGTGCATGTGTGCGCATTTCATTATGACTGAATTGCTTATACAGATTGTAAGTTTGTGGCTGTCCTGTACACGTCCGAGTCGGACAAGATGATGCGATATACGGATGAGGCAAGGCTTCTGTACGGATTGACACGTCACGGGTATTTTAAGTGACGTTTTATGCCACAGGGCGAGACGACGGAGCTCTGCAAATGGACGGTGGAT
>QFEM01004248.1:0-11424 GCA_003316205.1 Boletus bicolor
TAAATTGAAGGAGGTCTAAGCTAAGGAATTGTATCATAAAGAAAGGGTTTATATACCCCTGGATACGCGCACGGGCCAGGTGCGGAATATCGTGGGATTGGGATAAACTGTGGGATAACACGTATGGAGTCAGGAGAAGCACGTATCCTGTGTATCGTGATAAACTGGATCAGAGAAAGAAGAGAACCAAGGACACATGCATGGAGCATGCGAAACACGTGTCTGACTATTGTGAGAAGAATCAACGAAGTCGTGAGATAATGGGAAGATACCTTCGGTATAGAGGTAAGGGAAACCGAAGGTGGAGAAAAGGAAAGAAGTCCAGTGGGTGAGCGAGGACATGAAGAATATGTGGTCCAGGCGCTGGTAGTACAAGTAGACTGAGGAGATGAAGCAAATGTAAGAAAGAAAAGAGAAGTCGTAACAAGTACTGGCTGATGGGGTAGGAGCGGAAGGTGGATTGGGAGCAACCAGAGGTTGCTCAACCTTGGCAGGGGAGACAGTAGGATGGGTGTGCCAGGCAATACACTGTTGTTCTTCTTTGAGGTCACGGTGGAGTTCCTCGGAGATGGGCTTAGTTTGGGTGGCGATGGCGAGGAGGTAATGGCGTAGGTCTCAGAGGAACATCAGCATGCCGAGCTGATGGAGTACGATGAGGAGACAGCACTGGATCTCCTTGGCATCATGGTGGATAAAATGCGCAACATGGGTGTGCGTGGGGCTTGTGGCGGGAACGTGAGCCATGGCAATGATATTCAGGTTGGAGAGGTACGCGGTGTAGAGCACGTAAAGAGGGGACGAGACATCCAAGTAACAGTCAATGGCTGTGGCAAGGCCAGGGTCGGTGATGAGCTCAGTGAGCTTGTGGATCTCGAAGACGGTGGGTGGTCCGTCTGAGAGGCAGTAGGCAGAGGTAGGCACATCTACAGAAAGCATGGAAGCTTCAACAGCAACTGAAGAAGCAATGAGAGGCTCTATAGGAGGAGTAGGAGGACGTTGTTCTGTAACATCAGATACAGGACTAGGATCATGGGGTATAAGTGGGGAACTAGGTCTCCAACAACTGAAGCAGGAGGAGAATTGAGGTCCTCAGCATCGCAGGGTTCAAGGTCTTTGGGGAACAGGGTTTGGTTTTCTTTGGGTGGAGACGGAATGGCGAGAGGGGAGACTTGATAATGGCAGGAGAGGAGTTCACCAATGGTAATGGCGGGGATCTGGTCAGTGGGGGTGAACTCGATGGTCATAGTGGTTTGGGTCTAAGGAGAGAAGATGGAGGGGAACAGGGCTTTATACTTGAGGAGGGTGGAGGCTGCATTTTTCAGATTCCATTCTGGGATCCAGGAGTCTTCTTCAATGGAGTATCCTTTCCATCAGATCAGGAAGGAACGGCAAGCCTTGGTTCCATGGTGTCGTATGATCTTTTCAATTTCGTATTCCTCCTCACTGTTACGACTTCTCTTTTCCTTTCTACACTTGCTTTGTCTCCTCAGTCTACTTGTACTACCAGCGCCTGGACCACATATCCTTCATGTCCTCGCCCACCCACTGGACCTCTTTCCTTTTCCCCACCTTTGGCTTCATCTCATTATCGTTCTATACCGAAGGTACTTTCCACTTGTCTCACGACTCCGTTGATTATCCCACGATAACCGGACACATGTTTCGCATGCTCCATGCACGTGTCCATGCTTCTCTTCTTTCTCTGATCCGGTTTATTACGAAACACAGGATACGTGCTTCTCCCGACTCCATACCAGTTATCCCATGGTTTATCCTGATCCCACGATATTCCGCACTTGGCCCGTGCGCATATCCAGGGGTATATAAACCCTCTCTTTCATGATAGGATTCCTTAGCTTAGACCTCCTTTGAGTTACCTTGTATCTCGCTCTGCACTAAGGCAATCTACGCCTTTCTCTTCCGTCTCTGACTCTCTAAGTCTTCGGTCTACTTCTAAGTGACCGCTCCTTGTTATTCCTTCTATAAGGAACTCTTGCCTGCCTGTAGGAAAGCCCCAGGCAACCACTGCGTCGTCGCCTCACCAGCGACTCCTTGTCCCCGTACTTAGGAATCCCCTAGAATACACCCCTTTGTGTGCCTGTAGGAAACCCTCAGGTGCTACTGCATCGTCGCCTTACCTGCGACTCCTTGTCAGCAAAGGCCCCATTACGATAGCCTCCCAGCTGTCGTAACACTCGCCTTCTACAAGGTCCAGAGGGGGTTGAGGGTAGTTTGGCCCATGGGTGTCATTCTCACAGTAGGGCATAAGAAGCAAGGCGTGGAAGACTGGGTGAATCTTCCAGGTCTTCGGGAGGTGGAGTTGGTACGTAATCAGGGACAGTACCTTAGTGACGGTAAAAGGTCCTTCCCATTTGGTGGCGAACTTCGGGTTGGCGATAGAACATTTGAGGTTGTGGGCTTCTAACCACACCTTATCTCCTAGGGCGAAGGGTTTAAAGGAACAACAGGTACGTGCAGCCATGGTCTGGTGTGTGAGTTCGTGGGCTGCGAGGGCTTCATCACGAGCAGCGGTGAGAGCTTTGAGTCGGAAATCTACAGCGGGGAGGAAGGAGTCGGAGATGACGGACGGCAGGGCATGGGGTTCGTAACCCATCATTAAGAAGAACAGGGATTTCCCGGTGACGGAATAAGGGCGGTGGTTGTGGGCAAATTTGGTGTGTGAAATAGAATCAGCCCATGACCTAGGGTTAGATCCACAGTAGATGCAGAGATAAGTCTCGACTTCTTGGTTAACACGTTCCGTTTCACCATCAGTCTGTGGGTGATAGGCGGTAGAGAGGGCAAGGTTATACCCGAGGAGTCGCCCAAGCTCTCGGGTGAAGGCACTGGCGAACTGAGGGCCACGATCGGAGATGATTTTATCATAGAGTCCAAAGTGGAGGAAGACTTTGTGGAAAAAGAGGTCAACGACCCCTTCGGTGGTGATAGTTTTCTTGGTGGGGCATAGAATTATCCCCTTAGTAAGCCCATGGTCTACCACGACCAGGAGGGAATCCATGCTGGCAGACGTGACCGGCAGGTCGGTGATCAGATCGCAGGAGATCTGTTGGAACGGGCGAGATGCAGAGGATTGAATGGGCACGAGGGGTGGGGCAGAGGGGTGAGTGTTGGATTTGGACTGCTGGCAGGCAGCACAGCCCTCGACGTAACGGTGGACATAAGAGGCGAGACTGGGCCACCAGAATTCAGCGGCAACGAGCTGGCAGGTCTTGAGAAAACCGGGGTGTCTGGCGGTCTCGTGGTCATGACAATGCTGTAAAATAGAACGATGAAGGGCATCATCAGCAGGAACATAGACGTGTCCTTGGTAGGTAAGGACGCCAGCCTCCATCTGCCAGTCAGCGAGGTAAGATCGGAAGGTGGGTGGAATCTCTTCATTCATAGATTGAAGAGCCTGGAGGACGAGGGAGTTGGACTGGGAAGTCTCCTTGATCTGCCAGTGGAGGGCGGAGTCAATAGTTTTCACGAAGAGGGATAGAGGGAGGAGGGTAACACCCTCGTTATCAAGGTTGGACTTTGGAAGAAGATCCGGACGGTGAGATAGGGCATCAGGGCCTGTAAGGAGAGATCCAGGAACATGGATCATTTTCAGGTTGAAGTCGGTGATGTCGATAAGCCAGCGGGCTTGGCGACAATTGAGGGTCTGGGGTTGCCGGAAGTACGTGAGGTTTTTATGGTCCATGAAGACCTGAACAGGAAAGGCAGAACTGGACAGGTAGTGCTGCCAGGCTTTAAGCCCGCGGATGACTGTGAGGAGTTCGCGATCGTAGATGTCATAGTTCCGTTCTGCCAGGGAGAATGAGGAGGAGATATAGGAACAAGGGTGCCAATCTCCGTTGGCGTTGGTTTGTAAAAGAATACCACCGGAGGCATGTTTAGATGCATCCGTGGCGATGACAAAGGGGGCCGAGAGGTTTGGCATCTGTAGGATGGGTTTTTTCAGGAAGAGTCCTTTAAGAATGGAGAATGCTGATTGGCATGTGGAGGACCAAGACCAGGTTGTAGCCTTCTTGGTGAGGTCAATGAGCGGGCGGGCGACGTTTGAATAGTCGGGAATGAAACACCGATAGAAGTTGGTGAATCCGAGAAAAGAGCGGACATCCTTTACAGATGCCAGAGTAGGCCATGAGGCGATCCCATTGAGCTTGACAGGATCCATAGCGAGTTGACCGGGTTTAACGATCATTTCGAGGTATTTGACCGCATCTGTGGCGAACTTGCACTTCTCAAGTTTCAAATGCAAGTCGAGTTCTGTCATACGCTGGAGAATGCATTTGGTATGCTCTTCATGCGTTTTGGCGTTGGGAGAGGCGATAAGAAGGTTGTCCATATAGATAACAAGCCATCCTTCAGCGATCATATCCCTAAAGGAATCATTCATGAATTGCTGGAACGTAGCAGGGGAGTTACAAAGACCAAAGAACATAACCGTGGGTTCAAAGAGCCCCTTGTGGGTGACGAAGGCAGCCTTCCATTGGTGTCCTTCTTTGATACAGACATTGTTGTATCCCCACCGAACATCGAACTTGGTGAAGATCTTGGCATCTCGGAGCTTGTCAACGAGATTGGAGATCAAGAGCAAAGGGTATGTGTCACAAACGGTATGTTGGTTGATGTAGCGGTAGTCTTGGCAGGGGCGAAGTCCTCCGTCCTTCTTCTTGATGAAAAAGAAGGGTGAGGCTTGAGGGGACTTGGAAGGGCGGATCTTTCCGCAATCAAGGTTCTCCTTTAGGAAGGACTCCATGGCTTCTCGTTCATCAGGCGAAAGGGGATATATCTTTTGTTACGATGGCCGAGAGGCTATCATAATGGGGCCTTCGCTGACAAGGAGTCGCGGGTAAGGCGACGACACAGTAGCACCTGGGGGTTTCCTACAGGCACACAAAGGGGTGCACTCTAGGGGATTCCTAAGTATGAGGACAAGGAGTCGCTGGTGAGGCGACAACACAGTGGTTGCCTGGGGATTTCCTACAGGCAGGCAAGGGTTTGACTAGGGTAGATACCCGTAGGCCGATAAGGGTTCCTTATAGAAGGAATAACAAGGAGCGGTCACTTAGAAGTAGACCGGAGACTTAGAGAGTCAGAGACGGAAGAGAAAGGCGTAAATTGCCTTAGCGCAGAGCGAGATACAAGGTAGCTCGAAGGAGGTCTAAGCTAAGGAATCGTATTGTAAAAGAGAGGGTTTATATACCCCTGAATACATGCACGGGCCAGATGTGGGATATTGCAGGATTGGGATAAACTGTGGGATAACGTGTATGGAGTCGGGAGAAGCGCGTATCCTGTGTATCGTAGTAAACCAGATCAGAGAAAGAAGAGAAGTATGGACACGTGCATGGAGCATGCGAAACATGTGTCTGACTATTGTGAGAAGAATCAACGAAGTCGTGAAACAATGGGAAGATACCTTCGGTATAGAGGTAAAGGAAGCCGAAGGCGGAGAAAGGGAAAGAAGTCCAATGGTCGAGCAAGGACATGTAGGATGCGTGGTCCTGGCGCTGGTAGTACAAGTAGAGAGAGTAAACATAGTAGATGAAGGAAAGAAAAGAGAAGTCGTAACATTACCCCCTTAGTAAGGTTAAGGCTATGACGAAGACAACATATGTTTTCTAATAAAGGACGGGTCCACCGACCGGAGATCCGGTGATGTTACTGTAGGCGGTGTTGTCCCAGACATCTTCTTGGTCTGAGTAGTTCCACTTGTAGAGTGGGGAAGGGGAGCGTCAGACATGACGAGTGCGACGAGGTCCACGGGAATGACGTGGGTTTCTGGAGGACCCGGAGGATCTAGAGGAAGAGGAGCCAGAAGACATCTGGTGTGGTGGGGGAACATGACGAGGAGGAGGGGATGGGGTGTGATGACAAAGGGGGCACCGGTTGAGGATGTGGCCTGGGGCCCACCGAAGGCATGAGGAGCATTGGTAAAAGGGGCAGTCAATCTTGAAATGCCCGAGGTGGCCACACTCATAGCAGGTTTAGTGGGCGCAGGGGTGAGTGGTAGGAAGAGGGAGGCGGCTGTCTGTGCCAGTCCAGGTGGCTTCGATTCATTCCATCATGCAGGTCTCTTCAGCGGAGAGTGAGGTATTACTGGCTGACGGGGTAGGAGTGGGAGGTGGACCGGGAGTGGTAGAAGGTTGCTCAACCTCGGCGAGGGAGATGGTAGGGCAGGCGTGCCGGGCGATATGCTGTTGTTCTTCTTCGAGGGCATGATGGAGTTCCTTGGAGATAGGCTTAGTCTGGGTGGCAATGGTGAGGAGATATCGGCAGAGATCCTGAAGGAACGTCAGCATGCCGAGCTGGTAGAGTATAATGAGGAGACGGCACTGGATCTCCTTGGCATCGTGGTGGATAAAGTGCACAACGTGGGTGCGCATGGGATCTGCGGCAGGGACATGGGCCATGGCAATGACATTTAAATTGGAGAGGTACATGGTATAGAGTGCGTAAAGGGGGGACGAGACATCCAGGTAACAATCCATGGCCGTGGCGAGGCTGGGGTCAGTGATGAGCTCGGTGAGCTCACGGATCTTGAAGACGGTGGGCGGCCCATCTGAGAGGCAATAGGCAGAGGTGGGAACATCTACAGAAAGTACAGAAGCTTCAACAGCAACTGGAGAAGCAATGAGAGGCTCTACAGGAGGAGTAGGAGGATGTTGTTCTTCAATATCAGGAACAGGACTAGGATCATGGGGTATAAGTGGGGAATGAGGTTCCCAAACCAATGAAGAACAAGGAGAATCAAGGTCCTCAGCATGACAGGGTTCTAGAGCCTTGGGGGCAGGCTCGAAGTCTTCAGGGAATAAAGTTTGATTTTCTTCAGGAGGCGACGGAATGGCGAGGGGTGAGACTTGATAATGATGGGATAGGAGTTGTCCAACGGTAATAGCAGGGATCTGGTCAGTGGGAGTGAACTCGATGGTCATGGTGGAGCGGGTTAAAGGGAGAAGACGGAGGGGAACAGGGCTTTATACTCGAGGAGAGTAGAGTCTGTATTTTTCAAGTTCCGTTCTGCGATCCAGGAGTCTTCTTCCGCGGAATACCCTTTCCAACGGATCAGGAAGGAGCAGTGCCCCTTCGTTCTGCGGTGGCATATGATTTTTTCAATTTCATATTCCTCTTCTCCTTCTACAAGGTCCAGAGGGGGTTGAGGGTAGTTAGGACCGTGGGTGTCATTCTCACGGTAGGGCATAAGAAGTGAGGTGTGGAAGACCAGGTGGATTTTCCAGGTCTTCGGGAGGCGGAGTTGGTACGTGATCGGAGACAGTACCTTTGTGACGGTAAAGGGTCCTTCCCGTTTGGCAGCGAATTTCAGGTTGGCAATAGATCGTTTGAGATTGTGGGCCTCGAGCCACACTTTATCTCCTAGGGCAAAGGGTTTAAAGGAGCGGTGGGTACAAGCGGCCATAGTTTGGCGAGCGAGTTTGTGGGCGGCAAGGGCCTCATCGTGAGCGGTGGTGAGGGCTTTCAGCTGGGAATCTACGGCAGGAAGGGAGGAGTCAGAGATTACTGATGGCAGGGCATGGGGTTCGTAACCCATCATCAGGAAGAACAGGGATTTTCTGGTGACAGAGTGAGGTTGGTGATTATGGGCGAATTTGGCGTGGGAAATGGAGTCTGCCCATGACCCAGGGTTGGACCCACAGTAGATGCGGAGATAAGTTTCAACTTCTTGGTTGACACGTTCCGTTTCGCCATCAGTTTGCAGGTGGTAGGCAGTGGAAAGGGCAAGATTGTATCCGAGGAGTCGCCCAAGCTCTTGGGCGAAGGCGCTGGTGAACTGAGGGCCGCGATCAGAGATGATTTTATCGTAGAGTCCGAAGCGGAGGAAGACTTTGTGGAAAAAGAGGTCGGTAACCCCTTTGGTGGTGATGGTTTTCTTAGTGGGGCAGAGAATCACCCCCTTAGTAAGCCCATGGTCTACCATGACCAGGAGGGAATCCATGCCAGCAGGCGTGACCGGCAGGTCGGTGATCAGATCGCAAGAGATCTGTTGGAATGGGCGAGACGCGGAGGAACGAATGGGAACAAGGGGCGGTGCGGAGGGGTGAGTGTTCGATTTCGATTGCTGGCACGCGGCACAGCCCTCAACATAGCGGCGGACGTAGAAGGCGAGACCAAGCCACCAGAACTCAGCGGCAATGAGCTGGCAGGTTTTGAGGAAGCCGGGATGTCCGGCGGTCTCGTGGTCGTGACAACGCTGTAAAATAGAACAACGAAGGGCATCATTGGCAGGGACATAGACGCGTCCTTGGTAAGTGAGGATGCCGGCTTCTATCTGCCAGTTGGCAAGGTGGGAGCAGAAGACAGGGAGAATCTCCTCATTCATGGATTGGAGGGCCTGCAGGATGAGGGAGTCAGACTGGGAGGTCTCTTTGATCCGACTGTGAAGGGCGGAGTTGATGGCATTGACAAAAATAGACTTAGGAAGGAGGGTGACTCCCTCGTTGTCGAGATTGGACTTCGGGAGAAGATCCGGTCAGCAAGATAGGGCATTAGGGCCTGCAAGGAGAGATCCGGGGACGTGGATCATTTTGAGATCAAAGTTGGTGAGGTCGATAAGCCAACGGGCCTGTCGATGATTCAGGGTCTGGGGTTGTCGGAAGTACATGAGGTTCTTATGATCCGTGAAGACCTGAATGGGAAAGGCAGAACCAGATAAGTAGTGCTGCCAGGCTTTAAGCCCACAGATGACTGTGAGGAGTTTGTGATCATAGATGTCGTAGTTCCGTTCTGCTGGGGAGAACAAGGAGGAGATGTAGGAACAAGGGTGCCAATCTCCATTGGCATTGGTCTGTAAAAGAATACCTCCAGAGGCGTGCTTGGAGGTGTTGGTGGCGATGGCAAAGGGGGCTGAGAGGTTCGGCATTTGTAGGACGGGCTTCTTTAGGAAGAGTCCTTTCAAGGCAGAGAATGCCGATTGACATGCAGAGGACCAAGACCAGGAGGTGGTTTTTTTGGTGAGATCAATGAGGGGATGGGCAATATTGGAATAATCAGGGATGAAACGCTGGTAGAAGTTGGTGAATCCGAGGAAGAAGCAGACATCCTTAACAGATGCCGGAGTGGGCCATGAGGTGATCCCATCAAGTTTAACAGGGTCCATGGCGAGTTGACCGGGTTTAACAATCATTCCAAGGTACTCAACCTCGTTGGTGGCGAACTTGCATTTCTCAAGTTTGAGATGCAAGTCGAGTTCGGTCATGCGTTGGAGGACACGTTTGGTATGCTCCTCGTGGGTGGCGGAGTCGGGGGAGGCAATGAGGAGGTCGTCCATGTAGATGACGAGCCACCCTTCAGCGATCATATCCCTAAAGAAATCGTTCATGAATCACTGGAACATAGCGGGAGAGTTACAAAGTCCAAAAAACATGACCGTGGGTTCAAAGAGCCCCTTGTGGGTAACAAAGGCGGCCTTCCATTGATGTCCATCTTTGATTCGGACATTGTTGTATCCCCACCAGACATCGAATTTGGTGAAGATCTTGGTGTCTTGGAGTTTGTTGACAAGATCCGAGATCAAGGGTAGAGGGTAGGCGTCACGAACGGTATGTTCGTTGACATAACGGTAGTCTTGGCAAGGTCAGAGTCCTCCATCCTTCTTTTTGATGAAAAAGAAGGGCGAGGCTTGAGGGGATTTCGAGGGGTGGATCTTTCCGCAATCAAGGTTTTCTTTTAGGAAGGCTTCAGTGGCCTCCTGTTCGGCTGGGGCAAGAGGGTATACCTTTCCGATTTTCAGGGTGAAGGTATCCTTGAGGTTGATCTTGTGGTCATAGGGTCTCGAGGGGGGTACGTGATCTGTGGCTTCTTTAGAGAAGACAGAGGCGAACTCGGCATATTCCGAGGGTAGGACAGGTTTAGGTTTGGCCTGCTCGGCAGCCATAGTGAGTTCAGTAGCTTGGGTAAGCTTCCTGACATAACGGGAACCTAGGGGTGCAAAGCGAGATCCGAATTGAATAGTTTGGAACATGACACGTACGGTCTGGTCGTTTTCGCAGATCGCGTCGGGGTCTTTCCATTCATTGTATTCGAACAGATGAGAGTGGGTGACAGAGTTGACATGGGTGTGTTGTGGGGTGCGAGGAGGTGGTTTCCAAAATTTGAATGAGTGGCAGTTATAATCCGCAGCGTGAGTAGTATAGAGCTCCTTGGATTGGTCGAGGGTTTCAGAGAGAGAGAGGGTTCGTTGGGCCCAATCGATCATAGGGTTGGTTTCTTTCAACCAGGGGAGTCCAAGGAGGATGTTGTCACATCCTAGTGACATTACCATAAAGGTAACATGGCGGGCTATTCCTTCAATGTTGAGGAACAGGTCACAAGAGTATCAGATGTCTCCTTTCTTGTTATAGGAGTCATCGGCATTGCGGGCGTGGAATGGGTGATCAAGCTTCTTGGTGGGAAGCCGGTGTTTCCAGACAATGTCCCAGTCGATGCAGGATATATCTGCACCACTGTCAACAAGGGCACAGGTGTCAACGGCTTTCAAGGTGTGATCTGGTACGATGACTTGGATGGGAATTTGCATTGCTTTAGTCGAAGATTGTACAAGTACAGATGCACAAACAGGAGAAGAAGGGGAGACTTGCATCGAAGAAGTTCCCCTTTTTAAAAATCCACTTTAAAGGCCACTTTCCAAACTACAGGAATGTCTTCATTGTCATTGTCTATCTCAACTAAACGTGGGACGTCTTCTTTGGCTTCTTGAACCACCTTGATGGTGGGTTTATTACCTGTGAAAGTGGGGCAAGCGGTGGAGGCGTGGCTGGGTTTATGGCAATGGAAACAGAGTTTCTTCTCAATACATCGCTTTCGTTCCTCGGGGGTTAACTTTGGAACATGGATGATGTCAACGTCCATGGCGTTAGGGTCTTTGGCAGGGGTGGAGTTCCATGGTGTGAAGGATTGATGACCCTGGGTAGAGGGTTGGACATAGCGGCGCAATATCTCAGCAGCACACTCCCATTGGATCTGGAAATGAACTGCCTTCTCATACCATTTGTCGATGGTTGAGGGCACGTTCTCCATAGACATTATCTTCTTCATGAGGATGGGGGGAAGGCCAGCAGCGAAGTAGCCAATGAGGACATTTTGGTCAGTGACCATAGCGGTAGCGACTTTGTTTTTGAACTTGGCAACATATGAGGACAAGGGTGGGGAGTAAGCGCTGTTCTTGACAAGAACACGCTTGGTAGATAACCAGGTGATAGCATTGTTGACCATGTCGTGGTGTTCAAACACGGTCTTGAATGTGTGAGTGAAAGCACTTCACGTTCCGATGGTGATGTTGCCACTGGTATCAATGGTACCTTGGCTATAAGTGGCTGCCCAGGTGGCAGCAGTTCCCTTAGTCATGTAAGACAGGGTGAAGGTGACACGTTTTGCCTCGGTGGTGTAAACAGCGTCATT
>QFEM01004323.1:0-28341 GCA_003316205.1 Boletus bicolor
GGGCCGCAGTCCGGTGTTGAAGGGCTTCGAGATCATAGTCTTCAGCATCTTCATCTTCCTGAGCGATCTCATCCGACATAGCAAGCGTGGATATCGGAGCTGGGAGTAAGTATAATGTTGTTCAAAAAGGGGAAGAACTTATCTCCGGTTATTCTCGGTCGGGCGCCAAAGGTAAGCGATTGACCAGAACGAAATGAAGTAGAGGATCGCAAGGTACCCGTCAAGTAGCCACCACCGTATGCGCCAAGATCTGGCAGCATAATCTATCAAGTAATTAGGCGTCGAAGACAAACTTGTCCATCATCGAACGAACGGACCTTCGGCTAACCGGTCGGAAAACGCCATTGACGACCAAACAAAAAATATGGTAATTATGACGACTGTCGCAAGCAGAATGTAGTACAATCGCTTGAACATAGTCAACTTGTACCGTTGTTTGCGAATGGTCAGTTGCGTCATTGTGCCTAGAAACAAGGGTCAATAATTCTAGTGGGCAACACCAGCGTGCATGTTACCGTTGAGCGAATATAGAATCCACATGAGGAAACCACTCAGTGTAAACGCCAAAGGTATGATGAACAGGAGGAGGACCAAGGCTGAAGTTGACTCCAGCTCAAGTTCGACGATGCCAACAGCGTATAATACTTGGGCGATCATGAGTGGGAGAGTTCCAGGACTCGAAATGACGCACCTCCAAAGATGAAATGTGCTCCAGCCAAAAGTTTGCATTTCAACATTGTCTTGCCCAGGGATTCTCGGACGACACTAAGACCGAGCGACACGACTAGCAGCATGAAAAATGATAATGCATTCCTGCCGGCGTCGAGTATAGCGACTGTGAAGGAAGTTTAGCGCGGGTTCATTGAATTGGGCGAAATGCACTGACCGACAAAAAGGAAAACAGTCGATGCCATATTCTTGTCGTGCGCGTTGAGGTACCTATAGTAGACTGCCAGTTCTTAGGCAAATATCCCCTTCCAAAGTAAATGTAGTAACTTACCCCAATTCGCTACCATCTCTATGACAAGAAACCCGATCAGACCTGTTAGATAATACTGCATAGCATATACGTGATAAGCTGATCGAAATTTCCTTATTCATGAGACTGCACACCTGAATAGGTAGGAGTTCCGTAAGGTGCTTGTAGCAAATATACGCCCAGGCTGAGCCGAATAGTGCGTATGCAAAAAACATAACGAGGTAGAACTACGGAGTATCTTCAAGTATGTTTGTGGAGGTGAGTAAAAGAACTTACGTTGACTTTTGGGTAATCGGCCGCAGGAAGTTCACCATCAAAGGTATTTCTGAAAAGAACAACACCGTCGTATGTTGGATGGAAAGGGACATCAGTTGGGGTTTGGCGGGCGGCAGTTGGGGAGATCACTGTGACAGGTACAATAGCTGTAGGGAAAGGATATAATACGACTATCATTACATTAGAAGAAATTAACTTGCCTACGCAGTAATATCCTGTATTACGGACCTGGTATTGTATGGGGGATGTGTAAGCTAGTGTTCCTGAGGGACTTGGGTTCAGGGGATCATTATCACGCGGGGTAACGTGAACGACGACTGGCGCAACGCCCCTTTGGAGCCAGGGTGATGTGTTGTCTTCTGAGGGAGGGGTGGGATTCCCTTGAGGATCTTCCCAAAAGGAGGGAGAACTACTTTCCGCAACACCTGTTGGGCTAAGTGAAACACTCGCGGTCCAGAAGCTGGTCTGTGTTATGAGTGTGTGATCACTTGGGTCCTCGGTACCAAAGATGAATTTTCCAATGTTCTCATAGGAACACAAGCCTGATTTCACAGCGTCCGTTGTGCAGACATAGGTTTTCTGCTGATATGAAGCCGCCGTGAGTGGGCTGTGACCGCAGCAACACGGGCGTCACTCACGGGGAGAGAATCGTCTGTTTCTGACGTGACCCTACCTAGGTACTTGACGTCTTTCCACTCGTATATGACCATGGCTACCTGGCCATGAGATGAACCAGCATCGAAGGTGACTGGTACCGAACTGAATGTTTGTGACGGTCATCAGGGACATACTGCTAGAGCGTACCATTAATGTAGGTCTCGAGGCCACCCCACATGCCCGAGCACACCTGCCTGGAGTAGTCCGAGTCCGAAAATGGGACTTCATAGGCGATAGCGAGCGAGACCGCGCTGAGGAATACCAACAGCATGTGACGGAGATATTGGCACATCCAGAAAGCGTTTGTTTTGGTTTGTTGGGCAACACCCTCTTCCGCAGCGGGACTGTCACGTGGTCACAACCCACTTATACGACCTGTGCAAGCGACATTCGACTCCCGTCGTCCTGCCAAACGATCATAACCGGGTCTTACTCTATCGCCACTGAGCACACAGCGCATTCTAGGAGGACACGAAGACTATGCACGGCGACGAGGAGGACGTCTTCGACAGCGTCACTTGGGAATCCGCCTCAGCACCCTATGATGTCGATCCCCGAGTACATCCTACGGGACATCCTACGGGACATCCTACGGGACCTGGATTCAAGCAGAGCACAGCTGGCGTCGAGGAGCCACGCGGACCTCACGATCCCAAGTGGGAAGGATATCTTATCACCATGGTCAAGGATCCCGTGAAGGAGCTCGCAGAGACAAAGGATGCATACGCATCCTATCTGGTCACAGCAAAGGTCTGCGACGTCCCTCATTTCGTGTGCTTCCCTTCCTTACTCGGGCCAAAGACGAATCTTCCCATATTCTCTTCCACCAATCCATCGTCTCGTCGGCGGTTCACGGATTTCGTCTTCTTGCGGGATCACCTAGTAAAGGATTTCCCGGCATGCGTGGTACCAGCACTTCCCGACAAGCACCGGCTTGGTACGTGTTTTCCATAGGATGCACAGCATAGTATTCAGTTACCTTCAGAGTATATTACTGGCGATAGATTCAGCCCAGAATTCATGGAGCGCCGTCGGTTAGAGTAGGTCCACTCAGGAGCTGTCAAGGCTCTTGAACTGACCCAAAGAAGTCTCCATCGGTTTTTGCAGCGAATAGCTCGGCATCCTACTCTGCAACGCAGCACGCTTGTTCGCGCCTTCTTCGAGTCTACGGAATGGGTATGGTGTTCCTTTCTTTTTTAACTGTACTCACCATGATTCTGTAACAGCATGTATTCATGCACCAGCACCTTGCTCACCCCCCTGGTCCTGAACCCACACCAGGAATTATTGACAACATCTCGGACACCCTCTTGAACGCTTTCGCACGAGTCCGCAAGCCCGATGAGCGCTTTCTACATATGCGCGAGTCGGTTGACAAATTTGAGGACGGTCTTGTCCTCAGTGAACGCCTTTGGAATCGTATCCGTGGACGGACGACTGGTAAGTTGGTGGGGTTTAGATTCTTCATCGGGAATTCTGAGGCTAAACGAGAGGCAAACTGGAATCCGGTGAAGACCTTACGGCCGACTATCACGATCTCGCTGTCGCCGTTCAGGGCCTCGGATTTCTGGAGTCAGGAATTACAGATCCACTCAATCACTTCTCGAACACCCTCCTCGAGTTTTCCGCGCTCCTTCGTCACAAGGTATCAGTCTCCTCATATTCCTTCAGCCCCTGCCATGACAACACTTCCCTGCCAGACGCAGACAACCACTGATCCATTTCTCGTGCATCTTCACTCGCTCCTTACTTATTCCCATGCCAATCGAGCTGTTTTGAAGCTTCGTGATCAGAAGCAGCTCGATTTTGAGGAACTTTCTGACTACTTGTCTGGTGTTACGCTTGAACGCGACCGCCTGTCAGCGGTAATATCTGGCCATGCAGGAAGTACAGGATTAGGACTGAGCGCTTACCTTAAAGACAAGGTAGAGGCGATTCGTGGTGCAGATGACGACCGAAGTCGAGTGGAGAAGATGCGGAAACTAGACCTCAAAATTAAAGAGGTATGTAGTTCCTTCTTCCCATTTCGAGGTTTAAAAACTACCATGAAATCTAGCTACAGGATGCGGTTATCACTGCACATGAAACATCTGATGCCTTCAGCGATGAGACACTGAGGGAACAAACTATTTTCCAGTATTCAAAGGAAGCGGAGATGAAAGAGATGCTGAGCAACCTTGCTGACGGGGAGATTGAATTCTATCAATCTGTAAGACATCTTGTATCCTTTTTGTGTTGGATTGACTTCGGCATTGTAGGCGATGGAAGAGTGGGAGCGAATTATACCTATTATTCAACGTATACGAGTGGACGTCTAGTACTGATCTATCGTGTTCCCTTTACTGCTGCACACGTCGCTGGTATACTCTTATATGGACTCCATTGGTCATCCGCAATTAAGTCGGTGCTTCAAGGTTACCAACATACAGGGAGAGCGATTTCTGATTTACGCAGGTTTCTCGCTTTCATTCCCCTTTTGATCGGAATCACTACTCTTGGGCGGTTTTTTCAGCATTTTGAGTTTCTCCTCTGACTCCTGTACAGCGAGAGAGAGCTAAGACATTTGTCAAGGAAAGAATCACCGTAGCTGAGTACCATGAGACTCACGTTGATTATGCCCGTTTCAACAGCTCGCAGGAGATGAAGATAGGCATCATCTGTTGTCGCTGCGGTAGTATACTGCTTGTTGGCAGATACCCATGGAGGTGGATCTCGATTCACCTCATCTTGAGGTCCAGTTGGCGCCTCCTTATCATCATGAAGCTCCAAGAGGATTGCAAACGAGGCTTCGTCTGTAACATAGTGGGCATAGATTACTCGAATTGATAGTGCAAGGCAACTACCTTGGGGCTCAAGCACGCCTAGCTGAGACTCGATCATGCTTAGCTTGACTAAAAATGCGCGGAGATATCGACTGAGAGTCGCAGACGACATCGCTTCTTGGACACTTGCACGAAGCAAGGGTCAACTAGATCAATGGGATACTGGTCCGCCTTACCTGACGTCCCTGTTGTAAGCCTCGACTTCTATCATGTTTTGTACAGAAAAAACAAATCGTTCGAGGGCAACTTGGTCCTTATTTTTTATCACGACTACCACCTTCTGGATGTTCCCCTGTGCAGGGTAGTCCAGAGCTGCTTTGTTATCAACGGGGTTTGAGTTGCTGACTCACCGAAGCGAGCTCATCAGCGATGGCCTTGACTGCGCCGGAGATGTATTCATTAAGAGCGGGGTGACGGGACTGAAACACCGGCATATCATACTTCTTTCTTCTCACAAACAGATCTGGTGGGTATATCTGGCGAACGTAAAGGATAGCGTGGATGGCGACCTCAACTGAGGAAGGATAAGGAACCACTGGCAACAGGAAGGTGGAGCTTTTCATCTGCTCACTGAACTCGGCAAGCCCTCTGACTGCTTCTATCTTATTATTTCAGCAGATTACATTCTTTTCGGGGCTGTGGAACGGGTGCGTACGGTTAAAGCTGAGCGAGATGTCTAGCATGGAGATTGCCTTGAGGAGAGCGATAAACCTGTCAACCCGAGTTGACGCGTGTTTGCTCTGTGGATAGAAATATGTTGAGACAATCGCTGGCAGCGTCTCATCTCTTTATTCTAACTTATATCTCTCTACAGATTGACTCAACTCACCATGTCCATTCGTTATGCCTTCGTGACGCTACTCACTTCCGACGCCTATCTCCCAGGCGCACTCACCATCGCTGCCGCATTGAAGGATCTCCATCGTTCCCTGCCATCAGATCAAACTGTCAAATATGAAACCGTGTGTCTGGTTACACCAGAGACCGTCGATGTCACCACCATCAGGCTCCTCAGGAAGTCATTCGACGTGGTCGTCGGTGTCGAAATAATCGTTCCACCTGATACCGAATCCCTGACTTTACTCGGTGCGTGTTCTTGTATGTTGTACATCACGAGTCCACACGCGGGGGCGTCACCGACCACTTGCGCGCGGAGCATCAATTCAGTCACCACGTGTGTCTGCTTGCTCTCTTCCCTGCATCCAGAGCATGGGTCTATGCAACGTTGTTTCTGGCTGTCTTATCACTCTCTTGACATTCGAGTTACATTTCTTCACATCTGACGTTGCCCTTCTGGTGCTTTAGGGCGCCCAGACCTAGATACGGCCCTGACAAAATTGCACGTCTTCCGTCTCACGCAATACTCCAAGGTAATATTTCTGGATGCGGATGCGCTTCCTCTCCGCCCTCTGTCCCACCTCTTCCATCTCGATCACGAGTTCTCTGCCGTCCCGGATGTCGGATGGCCAGATATATTCAACTCCGGTGTGATGGTGTTGTCACCCGGCGAGGACAAGTTTGAGGAGCTTCTAGAACTCTTAAACACCAAAGGTACCTGGGATGGGGCAGATCAGGGTCTTCTGAACGAATGGAGAGGCAACAATTGGAGCAGACTCAGCTTCACGTACAACACCACACCAACAGCTATCTATACGTCAGTCGTATTGTGCCTTGCTGTTTTAATGGTCATCTGAATAGATCGCTTTAGCTACGCCCCGGCATATCAGCGCTTCGGGTCTCAAATATCAGTCATCCACTTCATTGGCCCTCATAAACCTTGGCACTCAATCCCTTCCCGTGCGCCGGGCTCTTCTGCACAATCCACCAACATGGTCGTGGAGCCTTCTACTGAAATTCATGTTACTCAGCAGCGTGCATACGACTACGGTTCACTTGTTGACCGCTGGTATAGCATATACGATCGACATTATCGTTCGCAGGCCGCCGAACCTGTTTTTCAACCTACTAGATATACTTCCGCATGGAATGAAGAGGATCTTCGTCGCGCAGTAGTCGCAGGCGGGGCACTGGGGCTTGAAGAGTTACGTCGCGCGGCACTTGAAGGTATGGGGGCGTCGGGAATATCGGCGCCTCGGGCCTACGGTGAAGGGGAATATCGGACCATGCCCCTTGAGGGGCGTTTTGATCTCATCCGCCCTCGAACGCGTGCAGAAAAGAAGCAGGCGCAGGCGCCGGGAGACAGCACGGAAACACCAGAATCTACCCCGGTCCCAACAGAACCCTCCACAACCACGCCAGAGCCATCTACACCTCTTGGACAAATTCTGTCACTACCATCAGGCTCTCCCGTCAGGTGGACGACGCTACCTACTCCAGGAATCAATGAAATTCCACCTGCTCCCCATACACAGCTGATATCTCTTCCTCCTACACCTCTCCGCTATGTCCCCACCCCATATAAACCTTTTCGTAATACTCGAGAAGCGGGAGCTCAGACTGTTCCGGTTCGCTCACAACAGCGAGAATCGGGAGGGGAAAACTTCTCTCTAACGCCTCTGATGTGGAACTCTGCTGTCGAGACACCTCCCAATGTTGTTACGCCCACTCCAACGGACACCTACTTTCCCAAAGTATGGGACGTCGACGGAAATTGGTCATCGGTTTCACCTTCGTCTTCGGAAACATCGTTGACGACGATGGAGCCCAGTCCCTCCAAGCCGCAGCCAAGCCCCAATGCATTCTTCAATTCGCCTCCTGTGCCTGCCGCTCCAGAGATGTTGCGCCGCCAAGGCCAATATCGTAACGTTATTGGGGAGGAGAGTGGGTCTCCAACTGCGGAGGCCACAAAGGTAAAGCGCGTCTTTCCCTGGGAGGAACGACCACGTCACGCTCCGGGGCGGGTGTTTCCTAATGAAGGGTTACCATCGACTACTCTCCCTTATCCATCTGTTTCTGCTACCCCAGAAAGGAAGGCTGCTTTCCGTTCCCCTATGCCATCCCCCTTAGTCGGCTTTCCGCCATCACTCCGGTCACATCATCCACAGGACGGTCCCCTCCCACAGAGATATGCCGACAAGGTTCCGTGGTCCATACCCTCTTCAAGTCCTCTCTGTCTCGAGAAGGAACTAGAGACCAGCAGTCAAGATGGAGATGTTGAGGATGAGGTGGACTCTGCGGAAGAAACGGTGATGAGATCGCGAACGCGGAGCTCCAGTATCGGGATGGTGAAGCGTACTCTGAAGTACCGTTCGATCGGCGTGCAGACGGACCCTAGAGAACTGCGTGAGGAGGGTATCCAAGTCACGACATTTGTACCCGTGACCGAGGTGGCAGAAAAATTGATCTTGACGAACAAGCGCTTAAGGCGTAACTGGTGGACATCTACAAGAACCACCAGTCCCCTCACTGTTACTGCAACACATGTTTCAACTTCCTCTTCGTTATCCCCGCCCACACTCGATTCTCATCATTTGCTGTTGTCCTCTAGCCCACGCGACCACAGGACTCCAGATAAAGCTGGCGACCTAAGCCCTTCCTCTGCATCCTCACTTTCTGTTGTCTCATCCGTGACTCCGCCCTCCCCGGCTGGCGGCCCGCCCCTCTCCCATATCGGCAAAGGATCTCGCGTATGGGATCCAGCTCGTGGCGTTGAAACCTTTAAGCGAGGATCCGAAGAGGTTCTCGGAAAATTTATGAAGATAGGTTCTGACGAACGGGCGTGAATCGCACTGTGTTGTGTTTACATGTACTCTCCTGGACCTCTTGTGCTCGTTTTCTTGATCTCTCATCCGCACATGATACCAACTACTGTGTCATCGTCGTTTCCAAGAACATCTTCCTCGTGTAACTTTCACTGTTCTCCATATTCCAGTTCATTTCTGTCGCAAAACGTCGTAGACTTTGCATTCACAGAACCTGCAGATCTCCAAAGCTGTACCAGATTAGTGAAGGTATTATTGCTCCTGCGACGTCCTCGAGCTTCGAAAGTCTACCGGCCCTGGTGAAGAAGACGTACGGTTTCACGAGAGCAAACAGCACGAGTAAAACAAACAATTCCTGTATCTTCAACGTCACGCCTAACATCGTAAAACTGTATTCATCGCCTAGGAAGTCCTCAAAGGGCAAAGTTACTTCCATTCGATGTTTGTGAACTTGTCTAAGCTGACCCGGTTTTCTACCAGGCAACGCGTGTCGTACGGGACGGCGGCTGCAAATGCCCCATTCCAAGCACCAATATTTCAGACCGCACGGGCGACGGATGGAAATTACCAAAGAGTCTGAGAAAGCGACTGCCCATGTATGTGACTGGAATGGGGAGAAGACTCTGCCAGGGTTGATTCTGTCAGAAAAGTCGAGGATTTCACCAATATCGGTATCAGCACGATCTCGGACTCTTTCTTGATTTCAATTCCCCCCCTGGTACTACCCTACAGAGAGGGTCTACAAGAATATTAATGGTCTTCTGACCTTGCCATCGGCCGCGTTCTCGCTCCGGTTCGATTTGTGGCACCACATACAGCTGCGCTTTCTTCTACGTCGCATATTTGAACATGCGCTAGCTGGATTGAGCTTGGCTGAGTCCAGGTAACGAGCTGAAAGTGGCTTGGCTATTCCAGGCCAGCTGTCACCATGTCACCCCAGAATGGAACAGCATGCAGTGCGCGCTGGCACTATAATAGCCGTATGTCCATGACATTGTTCGGCTGCCTTGATCAAGTTTCATCTCACTGATACAACCATGGTGAGTTGACGACTCCCACCGGCTTCGCGCTAGTTAACTTGTGTCTAGTCGTCTTTTTTCGGTCTCGCCGAGCAAGTCCTCTCTGCGGCTACGGGTGGGTCGTCTGAGTCCGAGTCTCAGCCTGAGCCTCGTAAGTCCCAGGTTATAGTTGTCTCAACTGATCGATCATCGGCGATGGACGACGATTAGATACCGTTCACAAGACTGGCGGTCGCGAATTCAACTCCCCTCACCACAGGCAGCAACCACAGGGCGGTTGTGAGTACCTTCACCTCAAGGATCACAGTCGTCGATGATGACGATACCCATAGTCGACACACAGGAGGTGCTGTCCCACGCAGACGACGTCGACGAAGAAGACAAGGGATATATTGCAAAAGCCATTCAACATGTGCACAGTAATCCTGTACGGACGATTCCTTGTCTGATGAGACCAATCTGAACGCATCGTTCCATAGCAACAACATCGGGAGCAGGTGGACGAGGGTGATTTGTCCAAGTATGGCCCCATGATCTTCAGCGTACGGCATCAAACGTTGGTTCCATGACCTTGGCTAACACTCGCTGAATAGGCACTCTCTTCTGTCACCTCGAAATCCGGAGTTGACGTTGGCTCCCTCGTATCGGGGGGCATGGGTGAGGGTGGAGGAAATCAGCTCATGGGTATGGTTATGAAACAGGCGGGGAAGGCGTTTGTCGGGGGAGGTGGTGAAGACAAGCAAAGCATGATGAATGGCGCTGCGATGACTCTCGCAAAGCTTGTGGCGCAGAAGCAACTTTCGGCATTCATTGGCGGGTCTAATAGTGGGGGACTCAGTATGCTCGAGATTGGCGGATCGGTAAGCGTGTACCACCTTTTTTGGGTCCCTCGTCTTGATGGATTCCGGGTAGTTGCTCAAGAGCCGATTTGCGTGACGTGACGTTCTGATATTCGATGTATACTAATTTCTGTAGAAGTGAACTGGTAATGGCATGAGGTCCAAGTCAAATGACTTCACAAGTACTGTCCCTTGAAATTGAAACCCAAATACCACATTCAACGTAAGCTCCATAGCACACAAGAGATGGGTCAAAGGAAACAGTATGAGAAGATTTTTCATATATCAGTATGTGATAGATACCAAGAGTCTCGCTGTGCATCAAGGGTCGGTAATTGACACAAAGCTGTGTCCCCGCTATCGTGCATGCTCTGGCAGTACAATGGGTATACATGACTGCAGCAAAACGTGGCAGTGGAAAATCCAGCAGCGGCCGGATATAATGAGATCCAGACAGTCCGGTAAAGAAGGCTGGTCCCGAGGAGAGTAGACGTCGTATATCATGGCAGTCTAGCCTGCGTCTGTAGACATCCGGGAAGTACTTGTTATCCAGCTTTCGAAGGTTGTTGTAGCCGGGGTCAGCGAAGAAATGTATAAGCCGATAAAAGCAGCCAGATGTCCTGAGCAATGTACGTGGTTTCCCCACACGTGGGGGACATAGGCCTGATCGTGGTCCCACACCCGGGGATCAAGAGAGTCACGAGGGCATAGGCTAGACAAAGTCTACGGACTTGAAGGAAGTTCCTAGGCAACTGAACAGACCTGTGATTGTGGTGACAACAAACGAGGGGTCATCATCGGGCCTAGACATGGCACTGGAGATAACGTCTTGCTTCCAGACTCGAAAGAGTCCGACAAGGAACGCAAGGAGGAGCAAGGCGACGGTGTGGAAGACGATACATCCGACGTAGCTGGTGTCACAACGCGACAAGGGAGAAGAGATTGACGAGAATAGCGTTTTGGCAGAGGGGAAACCTTTCGCCGAGAAGAAACGACATTTTCTGAGTGGGAGGGTGCTGAAATAGGATGAGATGACGCCATGGACCCTATGAAAACCTGTGAAGTCGGTTGTGATGCCCGAACGATAGGGAACGGTGACCCGCGTTTGAGGGAAGAGACAACTTTCGTTGGCCTGATCAGGGCTGGATGTGGTGCAGGAGGAGGCATGATAGTGATGAAGTGTGTGGCAGCAAGTGAGTCCTGCATCCCACCACAGTTTCTTTGAGGTCGCTTGGGATAGATGTCCCTCACACTGAGCAGAGCGAATCGATCCACTAGTTCATTCATATCGGTTTTTGGGGATAACGAAGAGGTATCGTGATTCGGACGCCTCTTCCATTGAAATGCTAAGAACATTTGACCACGCGATTCGAGAGGGAATGGTTGATAAGCGCAAACCGGGGGGTATGGAGACGGGAAAGCATGTAGTGGTGCAGTACACCTGTCAAGTACGTTATTATCTTCTGCTGGGGGGGTCATGCGATGCGAGACTGTTGCAGAAGAACGTCTCTGTGGAATCTGAATATATTGAACTTAAACCGTATGGGGTCACGTACCTCCTGCATTGGCTTCCGTTCATTGGAGTGACTCGAGCGAGAAGTTTCGAGGGGGGGACGAAAGGTTTGTTCATTGTGGACAGTATACTTTCCCATGCGCTCGCGCAGGCTATCGAGCGAGAGAGTTGCACCTTCAGAAGTAGGTTTTTTTCTCCAAGTTCCGTTGGGTTTCTTTGTACGATTCCGTCGATTCTGGAACTGCTAGGCATGAATACAATCCCCTCAATCAACATCCACTCGTACCCAAACATGGATCTGTCGGTATGTCATGCCAGACTTCTTCGCGAGAAAGACCTTGTCTGCGTGGGCAGGAAACGGGTTTTCGTCAAAGAAGTGTTCCAGAAAGGGAACGTAATCCTATATCGACAACCGTAAGCTTTAGCGCGGCGGAACAATGAACGGACGA
This sequence comes from Boletus bicolor, assembly GCA_003316205.1. Classification (NCBI taxonomy): domain Eukaryota; kingdom Fungi; phylum Basidiomycota; class Agaricomycetes; order Boletales; family Boletaceae; genus Boletus; species Boletus bicolor. The sequence continues at coordinate 12,217 of QFEM01004323.1, forward strand.
ACCGTATTGAAGGCTTGTCGGGGATTAGTACTCCTTGACACTTCACCATTACTAGCTATTTGTTTCGCTGTTTTCCGGCTACTTTGATATAAAGCCACACCATCTTCTATCCATGACTTGACTTTCGTCAAGTATAAATTCGTAATTGCGTCCAAGATCCGCTTTTCTGACTCGTGAGTGAAAGGAGGATCAGTGACTGCAGCGAAAGCATTGCTAATGGCGTTTTTGTAGTATGACCGAAGTTCCAGAGCACGAGCGTTGAAAGCACGATCCATTTCTTTCGCAACTTTTTCTTCTGCTCCGATAGCAATAAGGGAGGGGTATAAGGAGGGGGAATCCGGTAAGCAGACTCGCGGTATCACGGACGAACGGTAGGTTGGGGATTGAAATTGTACACTGGCACTCTGGAAAATACGCGGCGTATCACGAACCATGTTGAGGTTGGCAGCAGTAGTCATATGGGCGTTGGATGAGAAAAGGTTTGTGAGACGAACCCGACTTACTATGCATGCAGCGAAATATTTGGTTGTATTTGGGAAATATGCCATTGTGCTTAGTCATCCCCACACAAAATCACATGTACTTACTGTATGAACTCAATCGTTACAGTAGTTACTGCTAGCATGGCAAAAAGTTGACGTTGAGGAGAAGTGAGTGATTTGCTCTTCGTCGACCTGGAGGTCATCCAAGTGGTAGTTTGAGTCTTTGTGAAATACCATAGTGTCCTGACTAAGCAGTATGGACTTCAAGGTCCGCATTGTCCTTGAGCTGTAAGTAACTTGGTAGTTTCGTGCAACTTTACTCTCACAATCATGGATGCCAAACTGCTTGATAAACTCACTCGTGTTGAAGAAGATCTCGTATCTGCAATGCTGACCGGGGACGGAAAGCTTGTGGCTTATGACTTCGCCTGGACGTCACTCCTGGACGAGATCTCTCAGGCATCAGCTTTCGGAGACATCAGCAGTACTACGCTTGCTGTCGCGGACGACGCAGTGGCTCGGGTCTCAACACTCGTGGACTGTTGCCTCAGCCTATCTTCCGCACCTCCCCCTTCATTTCCCATCCTCAACCTAAATACATGCTCACCTTCCTCCTTCCATACCACCTCTTCTTTCACCCCTGAAGCGTATTCTTGGCTCCTAGAGAACATCGCGAATCCCTATCCCTCATCGGAGTTCAAAGCGTCCCTCGCTCAACGATATAACTCCCCCGTCTCCGCGGTCAGTTCGTCGTTCGCTAATGCACGACGGCGAATAGGCTGGACGGCGTTGTGTCGCGATTTCTTCCATAATTGCCGAGCGGACGCTGTGGATGCTGCCTACCGCGTGCTAGTGATGGGAGATTCAAATCACCAACTGGGCTCGGAAATTACTCATGCTTTTGTGGCCATGAAAGCCACGGCAGAAGGGCTCTATGCGACTTCCACCAAGAGTGCTCTTGCTGGCAATCTCGATACTATTATAAAGGACATGCTGGATGAAGACAAAATATCAGAAGGGGACGGCAGGCACGGTGAGACCAGAAAAATAGAGCTCTTGAAAGAGCGCGAAGAGTATCCACAGAAGCGATCCACACGCACGCTGGACATATCATCACAGAGAAACTTGACGGGGCAAATTTGCTATCCCTCACCTGACCTCTCGCATTCCTCATCACCAGTACCCGGTCTCGATGCCTCTCTCACAGACAAGAGTGAGGATGAAGAAGACACATCACCTCCATTGTTAGCTGGTCGTAAACGGCGTTCGTCACCTTCAGAGCCAGCTCATGTCATTTGCCCCAGGATAGCCACCAGGCCCGTGAAGCGTCCGTGGTACGTTGCTACTCTCACTGTCTGCGCATTCCCTAATCCTCTTGTCCGCCCTACCCTAGCTTCTCTTCGTCACCCAACACTTGTCTGCCATCCCCGTCGACGAGCACAGAGGATTCATTATGCGACGACGCCCCTGGTTGGATGCCGCAGTCTGTTCAAAACACCCGAAGATTTACAAATTCAAAAACACGCAAACGACGCCTATCTGACGCGGATACTGTTAGGTCGTCAAAACGCCCACGAGATTCGATGGCCGGACCACGCCTCCATGCAGTTTCGGATCCCCTTCCACTTGCTACGCTGGAAAGTGAACATTCCATCGATGAATGGTTTAAAACCACTTTTGATTTTGATGCTCTATTCGCCCTCCCACCGCCCGTTGATGTCGCTGAACCCGACCTTTCGACGCAGTGGGAAGTCGAGTTATTTAATGACTACATTATACCTGAACATCCACAGAAGGCTCTTACCCCTCGTGAGTCCGTGTCTTCCATTCGGGACGCTGTAACCAACGTTCGATATCTTGCTAGCCACTCAAGACAACCAAATTTCAGCATCCACTGATCTGACTGCACTTGACAACCTCTTACAATCTCTTGAGAGTGGTGGATTTGTGGCACCTCTGGAGATAATTCATCCGCCCACGATGCCTCCAGTCCCTAACTCTGTATCTCAAGGCCTGCCCCCACTGCCGGATCTGTCACAGACCATTGATTGGACTGCACTTCTCAATGAAGACCTCTCTGAATCTGCTAGCGATCCTATATTTCCTCGATCCTATGTCAACTCTACTCTTCCCGAGATTGATCTCTCTATTCTACAACTTCCTCATGTTTGGACTACGGTCGCTTCGTGAACTACTTAACCTGGGTGTTATCCTCGGGACATTGAGACTGAGTTTTTGTTGTTACACTGTCATGTATTTGATTTTGCGACAGCCAGTTGAACATTACCTTGTATCGTATATCTTTATTACAATGCCTATTCCGCCCGTTGCACATTTGTATACTATCATGATCACTTTGCGCTCACTTCTGGATTCTGACGTCGATGTGGTGCTGCGATGTTTAATTATAAAATACCTAACGTACGGGCATCATACCGAAATGTACAAGTGAGGTACATGATCCTACAGATTAACATATCAGATATTCACTGTGCAACTATTCCAGAGTTAATGTATACAATAAAGTTGGTATGCTTAGTGACAAAAGGCATTAAAAACATAAATTGCATCATCAAGGAAGAAGTAAAGCTCAGGCGGATGCAATATATGCCATGAATGGGCGCGGAAGTAGGCGACACCGAAGCCCCCCTAGGATGCCATAGATTGCTCGCCCAACTGGTGCCACGGCGCAGCTGGCAACCATTGCGAGTGGTTCGAGGCTTGGGCAATTCCAGTGTAATTCGCGTGCCGTGTGTAGCCCTCGTGTTTCAGTCTCCTAACCCGCAGCTGGAGGGAATTATAACCGGGAACGCAAGTGCGAGGCCGTTTACCACGCTGAAATCGACAGCAAAGAGCCCATCACGCGCTGGTCACGAAACAGACGACGGCGAGATCGCTATCATATCTCCCAAATCACGGAGATGAATTGGACTGTCAAAGGGCGAGCGACATGGTGACCCAGACGAGTGAGGCAATCCCTGGATGCTTGACGGTGTGGACAACGAACTGGCACTCGAAAAAGAACAATTACGACTCTCAGAGTCCGTAGAGAACAGGCGAAGTGATGAGGACGTCGAGGAACCCTCTGACGGTGAGGTATCTCGGCGAGTGTTCCACGTTCGGCCGGGAAAACGTTTTGGTAACGGGGCAGTCTTCCGCTTCCTAAGAACCTCGTTCTTGTTGGGCACCAATGTAACGGGTTTTGAGGTAGGGCTGGGACTTTGGAGAACTTTCAAGCGGGAGACAGGTGCGCGGACTGATGGGTGAAGCTGAACGATATTTGTTGGTTGGAGATATTTGGAAACTATCAAGGATGGATGAGGTGCACGAGACGGTATAACAGTAATAGCAGCTGTCGCAGCATGTGATTGCAGCTTGGGAGATCCCTTAAAGCGTGTTTCATCTCGAACATTCAAACGAGAAAATCTCTCGACCAAGTCGTCGATGTTAGTCGAGAGCGGAAAGGGGGGTTTCCCATACGGCACGCGTCTCCACTCCGGCTTGCTGAAAGAAACAGGACCGCCTTTGCAGGGAAATGGGTCGTAATGGCAGGTGGATGGATAAGACGACGGAAAAGCATGGGGTGGTGAAGATGAAGTAAACGCATCCTTAGACGTGTTATCCTGTACGGTTTCCGTCCACCAAGAAATGAGAACACTGATCTCGTAGGGTAGATGAGACAGAACCTACCTCGGCTGTTCCCTCCGATGAACCCGCTTTGAAGGGAGTGGGAGCTTGAGAATCAGAGTCGACCATGTGACCGCTCATGCGCTCGTATAGTTTGTCCAATGGCTTCGTTGCCCCCTCGTATGTGGGCTTCTTTCTCAATGTTTTTCCCTCCTTTTTGGTGCGATTACGGCGGTTCTGAAACTAGATAGGGTGAATGTCAGTCAACAACGAAGACAACAATCAAACGGATGGAGCTCTCACCCATACATGAATTTGCCTGTACTGCATATCCGATTTCTTGGCGAGGAACACTTTGTCCGCGTGCGTCGGGAACGGGTTTTCCTCGAAAAAATGCTCCAACAGTGGAACGTATTCCTGCAAAGAATATGAAAAAAGAATGACCGTATAAAAAGAACACTGACCTGGTTGAAATTACGGGAATTCCTTGGGGTCACCTTGGTCGGCAGCTTCGGGGCTTGCTTGACGCGTTGAATGATTTCCTCTCTCCATTGCTCTAGGCGGCGCAGGTACAATTCCGTGAAAGTCAATACGACTTTTCTCATCAATAGGTCCGGAGATGATGCCAAAGCGACCACTGGAAGTTCCGCTAGTTCGCGGCATGCCGTGACGATGGACTTGTGGATGCGTCGTCTAAGCTCCTCCGCACGTAGTTTATATGCTTCGCTAATGGAAGCACCAATTTCATGGCTGAAACCTGCCTCGAGAAGGGAAGGTAACAGTGAGTGTGGGCTCGGCAAGTTGATCGAGTCGATCACGGTGCAGGGATTGTTGGTGATGGGAGAACGATGGGGTTGATGAGAAACTCCAGCCGCGTCTCTCAAAGCGTGCGCGATGCGCAGAACGGTCTGTAGCTCAACAATATATGCGTCCTCTGACGGGAGACCCATGGAAAGATACCGGCGAGTAGGTGAACGAAATCGAGAGGACGATAGTAAGATAGAACGCAGGTACTTAGTTAGTATCATACTGATGCCCTTTGTGTTTACATCATCAATGCGATTCAATGTCCGCATTGTCTAGCATTGCTGTAAACACCGCAGGCGCCGGGCAGTCTCTCTCTCACTCGGTTCCCCCCCGTTGAACTCGCAAACGATTGCCATGCACGATGTCGACTTATCTCAAAGACTTTACCTCGCCGAGAGCGACTTCCTGGCTGCCTTGGAGAGCGGCACAGCAATGCTCGCTTCATATCATCAGACATGGTCCACACTTTCGAATGCCTTGCAAACAGCATCGAAGACCGGGAGCGTCGGCAATGAAACATTATACCTTGCCTACTCCATCGCTTCTCGCATTGCAAACCTTGCCAACTGTTTCCTTGACATAAGATGCCGGGAAGAATCTTCTACAGTCTTATTACAGAGCGACTGTGATGTTATGCTTCATCAAATGGCCACCCTGGATCTAAGCGCAGATCTGAAACCATTGCTTCCAGACAATGGAAGTGATCCTCGTTCCCGCTCGTGTTCTGGCACGCCGATTCCCAGCACGGAGAGTTCATCTCCTCCGTTCCTTACCTCTACTCATCAATGGTTGGTGAATAACTTGCATAATCCTTACCCCACCGCAGAAGTCAAGGCTCGGATTGCGGCTGCTTCATCCTGCCAGGTCTCTTCTGTTAACTCCTGGTTCATCAACGCTCGTCGGCGGATCGGTTGGACGACCCTGTGCCGTGATCGTTTCTCCAACTGCAGGGCCGATATGATCGATGCAGCTTACCGCGCATTGGTGGAAGAGGATCCGCAGCGCACACTGTCTCCTGAACTCAGACACTCCTTCGTCTCGATGAAGGTGGTAGCAGAGGGCCTCTATTCATCGACCTTCACCAGGAGCGCCTTCGCGGGAGATTTGGATGCTATAGTAAAGGATATGACGGAGGATGATAAGGAATCTGTTGAGGTTGGAAAATGCCGCCAGGTCGGGCAGGCGAATATTACGAAGGTGCGAAGAGATTGAAGTACGAAGAAGTTGTCACGTCACTAACAAGGAAAACTTTGCAGGCGGTTCGAGATTCATATCCCTCTCTTGATCGATCCACCCCAGTATCCCCTGTACCCGCCGTTGACGACTCTCCAACAGATGAGAGCGAACAAGAGGAAGATGTTGCACCTCCAATCATTGCCGGCTCTAAACGCCGCCGATCATCTATAGAGCCATGTAACCAGACGTCCTCTGCTGCCAGGAGGCCCATCAAACGTTTATGGTGTGTTTCTCACTCTTGCCATGAACCGATATTCATAATTTCCTATCCGTAGTACTTCCGTGACATCTCGGACGTACCTCCCTTCTCCACCCTCAAGCACGGATGGTGACGATCCATCGGACCACGGTTCTCCGGAACTTTCCATCGTGCATTCCACACAACCCGAGACGAATAAAGTGCTACCATCTCGCAAGCGACGTCTTTCTGACGTGGACGCTACTGGGATATCGAAACGTCCATCTGGTTCAATGCCTGCTCCCCATCTCCACATCGTATCGGATCCCCTGCCTCGTTCTAATATAGAAAATGAATATTCCATTGATGATTGGTTCAATACCAATTTCGACTCTTTGTTCGCTATTCCACCTCCGGTTGATGCTACTGAGCCAGATTTTTCCGCGTCATGGGAAGTGGAACTGTTCAGAGATTACAGTATCCCCGGAATTCCGAAACACATACCGAAGTGCCCGCCTGCTCGTGAGTGTCTACATCCACCTACATTATGCTATAGCTGAGGTTTGAAATCTCTAGCAACGGTAGACACCCAAATATCTGGATCAACCGACTTATCCGACCTTGACAGCCTGTTACAATCCATCGGGAGTGATACATTCGTCACTATTCCAGAGAGTGTGCCTCCATCCGACGTAGCCGGGATTTCCTACACGACCTCTCTCCACTCATCGATACCCGAAATGTCGCAGACCAATATAGATTGGACGTCACTTCTTAATAGCTCAGATACTTATCAACCCACCATCTACTCCACATTCCCCCAATACCCCGTCGACTCTCCACCCTTACCAGAGATCGATCTCTCTATACTACGGTTTCCTCATGTTATACCCGCTGTCAATTTTCAAGGAGACTTCGCATCGAAACAAGCAAAACTGCATCAATTACATGCCATGCAAGAGGCGGTTCGGCGGATGGAACAGGAATTGCAGTCAGAAGGTATCGTAGTGTGAGTAGACCTTTTATCTATCGGCCAAATAAGATGTATTGATTGTTACCAAGATGAGCATCTCGTACCCAGCATTAGTTTATATATCATTATTCAAATATGTATTTTTTTCCCTAGCATTTCCCTTGCACTTTTACGGCCTGTGTTCACGATCGCATATCATTCATGTCCTTCCGAGCTATTAATGCTGCTCTCTGCGTAGCTGCTTTGCACCCTTGGAATATCAATAGCACTGGAAATATTCACTAAGTGCCGACGCAACGTGTTTCCAATCAGCTACAGATTCAAAAAATCAGTAGCGAACTAGTGTCGCTCTGACACGGGTCCATCCTCTACCCTCCATCTCCCAACTTCTCGCATTGCCTCCTCGTCGCCCACCTGAAGATGCGGTGCATCTAACAATGCACCAAGCATCTGCCAAGGGTCCTTGCCACCGCCGTATCGTAGAACCTCTGCTTTAAACTTTTCTCCCAGTTCGCGATTCAGTGGCTCGGTGGAGAAAACCTTTCGCCAGACATGCGACGCGATCGCGCGATCGAACAAATACGAGTAGTACGTTGCGCCGTACCCATACAAGTGACCAAATTGGGTCTGGAAGGACGTTCCTGCTGCGTGAGGGATGAGGCCGCGAGTGTTGTACAGGTTCGCCAGAGCAGCCGTTGAATCGAACCCTGGTTCGAGAACGGCGGGGGAGTGATACATCTGATCTAGCACAGAGAGTAAGATGGTGCCGTGCGTGTCGATAAACGTGCACGGATCTTGGTGGTGGTTGCCAGTCTGACTTGAAATCGAGGAACCGTCCGCTTCGAAGAGGGAGAGGACTTTGGGCGAATTGAGAAAGTATTCCATGAGGATGGATGGCAACTCCACGAAATCGGTTGCGCAGCGGGTGCCAGCAACGTTGTGATACTCTGTTCGACCGATCATGGCTACGGCATCATCATTAGCGCCGCTGGTGATAGGTATATGGGCGAAATGACCTACAATGCATGGCGTGACCCATTTCATGAAATAGGGTCTGGACTTCGTGCCATTCTAGAAATGTCGGCCCCCGGGCGATCGTAGGGCGAGTGAATTCACATAAGAGGACGACCAAAGGAAGCTGGTACTCTCCACGCATGCCGCGCAGCCTGTGCCGCTTGACGGCCTCAAAACTTCGTGAAGGGGCAAGAAACTCTTCGGTACCTCCAACAGCGAGATCACAGCTTTCGTCGTCGTCGTCGGTCCGTCGGGAACAGCGTACCGTGTAGTGGGCTGCGCCGCACGACTTCCCGTTCCGAGCGAAAAGGTCGGCATATATCCATCCGATGACGCCAGAATCCTCGTCTACAACCTCGAGTTTGTGGACATCAGAATGCCAGACCTCGCCAGAGGCTACTTCAGCCGGCCGTAACGATATGCCATAGAGATGCTTGAAGAGCCGTGAGAGGCCCATAAAAACGCGTCCGAGAGAAAGAGGGGATAATGATACGGGCGGTTCTGGTGGTTCTGGCGGGCAATAGAAAGATCTATCCCAAGCCTGTATAATAGGAAGTGTCCGAGTGTTGAGGTGTGATTGCTTCCGTAATCTGAGTGTATGCAAAGCACTGCGAGCATGAATAGCTTTTCGATCTAGGAATGTATCCAAAAATTGTCGGACGTTCTCTGGGAATGGATAATGCATGTCAGGAAATGTTATAAAGTGTTCGTCAAAAACTGTTCACCTGGTGTTTTTGCCATCTTGTCGTTGAGAGTCATGCCGGCATAGCTATCCCATCCAACGAGTCGGGCCAGTTCAGCGCGTGCATGCAATAGTTGCTCTAAGCATTCTATTTGTCGTTGGCTACTAGTATGTGCAGCCAAATAGAGCTTTTGTCGTGGAGATTCGTTGGGAGCAGATGACATGATCATATATGCTTGGTGAGAGCCAGGATATACAAGAAGACTCTTCTGAGTAGACCATGCCTGACGACGAAGCCTTGCACCCATCCCCTCGTCTTTCAGACCATCCAATTCCGATGGTTCGATGACGGCTGGGGGACGTGGTGCAGATGCCTGAGTGACGAACTCATGGCCAAGGGTGAGGATTTCGGAAGACAAGGAAACAAATCGCTCTCTCTGTTCGGGAGGCAACTTGATGGCGGATTTCTCAAAGTCCCTCCAGAAAATCAAGGCTGTCTGATAAGCTTCCTGACTGAGAGACTGAACGACTTCGGGGTCGTGAAGAACCGTGCGCAGAATCTATGGCGCCATTAGCAACCACCGGCGAAAGAAGACATCGACTCGCCTCATAGAGACCGACGTGAGTATTGAGTACATTCATATACTCGCAAAGTTTCTCGTAGCTGTCGTTGGCGCACTGAACCCACTGAGGGTCCGGGTGAGCATTTCGGAGAAGCTCTGCAAAGTCGATAACACCACATAGTAGGTCGCTGAGTCTGTCCAGGTTCTTGACCACCTTGAAGAGCTCGGACCGTGATTGGTTGGCGCGTAAAATCCGCTCCGTCAACAGCTGCGCGCGTAGGGTGGTAGACTCGGCCAACGCATTGAAAGCTGCAGGGGTGGTCAACTCTGGATGCTGTAAGATGCCTGAGACGGACAGTGGGCGGGACTGTCTGCCATTCTGGGGCTGATCGAACAGAGAAACGAGCTCTGCATCGTCTGGCGAAGGAGGGATGGTCGTGGTTGCTCGGCGGTGAAGGGAGAGAAGGGTCCGAGGACGACCACGAAGGCTGCGTGTCGGACGGGACACTTTGCGGAAAGCGTTCGCAATCATGACAGCCGGTCAGTGAGCGAGTGCCGCACGACCGCTAGCGCTCAGGCCCCTCAGGTACCAGCATGTTCAATGCCAGCTTCCGACTTGACAAATTAGGAAAATACCGCCAACTGAGTGGATGAAGAACGTTTGTATCTACATCCATGATCAAGGCAAGCCTATCGACGGCTTGCTTCAAAGACGGATCGGTCACCAGTCTAGAAGAATTGATGGGTGTGATTCTTCCAATTTTTATACGCAGCGAATCACCGTATACGAGCCCGTATACAAATATTCAGATCAAATTCGCTGCTCATCCAGCTAGTACGAGATATAAATGCCTACAATAAATGCGATGAGTAGACTATGCTGCTTCAACCAAAAATGCTAGTGGGTGGTATGAAATGTAAACTGCCATCTTGACACAAACGCAATGCTGAAAATACGAGACAACCATCAATCAATTAATCACCATCAGACTGCAGCAGATGCTCCGTGAATGAAGGCGGGGGTTCATCCACACATTGATCCACATCCATCCCATCATTTGCTTCGGGCCCCGAGGGCCAACCGTTACTAGAGTTGTGTCCGTTCCCATTCGTAGTCGCCAAAATTTTACTCCCGAACCGAGCAGGTCCGGCGACGGGCTCCACAGCGTAGTACCAAAATTTGCTCTTCTTCTTCCCATTTACTTGTTCCATGGGGATCTCGTTGGGTTTTATTGCCGCGGCACCTTCATTTTTAACCTTTTGCTCGCCCTCTGGGGGCGCTACCTCGGGGCTAGGCAACCTCACGGAACCAGAACTTGTCGTGCTCTCCTCCGTACGTGCACGTTTCGGTGGACGGTCCAGCTGCATCTCTTCTGAAGCTCCCAAGCGACTCGACCGTCTTTCCCCCCGCCATTCTTGTACAGAAGAATCGGGTGAGCCGCGTTTACCTCTTGTGACTCTCGTAGATCTCCGTTGTGGAGGTATGACAGCTGCTCGACGTCTACCCCGCGTCTCCGGGCGGAAATGAAGGGAATCATCGTGGTCAAAAGCGTCATCGTCATCGTTTTCATCCTCGAACCTGTATTCATCAGCGTCATCCTTGCAAAGCAAGATTAAATTAGCAGTGAGGTTGGTATGAACCTAGAGCCAATGACCTACCTCGCCGCTCTCCACATCATTGTACACGTAGTCTGGACGCCGTGTCTGGCGTCGTGTCCGTGTCTCCCTGATCTCAGCCTGAGCGATGAGGATCTGCTTTTGCTCAATCTTTCGGCGGACCCTTTGCACGCGCTGCACGTCAAGTCAGCGATCTGGTCACACGTTCCTTTCACTGTCTACCCCCATCTAACTACGGAGCGGAAAGGAGGGGAAACCCACCGCTAGTTCGGCACTTATAACATCGACCCGACTTTCAAGCGCTTCGATCAATGCCAAGTGAGCCTGCTCGATCTTACTTTTCTTGCCGTTTTGAGGAGCAGTTGCCCTGAGCGATTCAATGACCGCCAGATATTCCTCGCGCGTGGAGGAAATGGTCTGGAACGTCGCCGTAATTTTCCAAGGATTAGTCGACACATATATCCGCGGTGAATCTAAGATAGATCAGAACGGGAGTCAGCGGGAATCCATGAAAGACGGCTAATGCCGGATATCAATGGGCCCCCAAAATGCGGCTTCACACCAAATACACGCAAATACGATGTGGGGCGAGGACAACGAAATGAAAGACACACGGACCATCCGCAACCCAGTAGCGCTTTCTTGAACAGTCTTGTCCCAGCGGAATGAGCTGTAGCCTATCTTGACTCCTAGAATCGGATGCATCTGGTGGGGCATTTACGGGGTCTTTTTTTTTATGCTTATGCTGCGTCACGCCCCAAGCGCGATCGATAATGTTCTTTACCTCCGTCGAATGCGCGAGTTGCACGTCCACGAGTGAGCGCAGGATTTTGAGCTGTTTCCGATCCAATGTTACGCGTTTAGGGGGTATCCGGCATGATTACGAGAACAGACCCACTTTCAGGACCCAATCAGCGGCAAAAAAACCGCCTTCCAGGTTGACAAAGGGGTCCACGTTCACTCCGCGTTCATCATCCCAAAAAACAGTTCTCTCCGAGGTCTTGAATGTATCCGCAAGGACGCTGGAGAGAGTTGACGATATTTGATCCACACTAATAGAACCCCGAAACATTCTCTATGGTCTGCACGAACTACAGAAGTATACATACCTCAAATTACGCGTTTGCGGACGCAGGTTTAGTATAAATTGTTGGAGTATCCTGGAAATTATAGGGTCTGCCTCCGGCATCAAGAGGGCGTTTTCGAAACTGGCATCGGGTAAAATCGAGAGTTGTGGCACAATACACATTCAAATGAATGGACACTCACTCCATCGGTGTCTCCAACCCCTCGACCTTTGAGCGGAGACTAGTGAACTTGCAAATAAATGAATATACGTAGAGTGACTCCCATCTATCTGCGGGATGGTGGGTGTCGGAAAGTGGACAGATGTGTCCTTTCTTCTCAGCCTGCTGTGGAGCAGACATGATGCGGTTGAGTCAAGGTGAAGGAAAAGGGTCAAGAGAAGTCGCGGACTTATGAACTGTGTCTCCGTAACTACTTATATCAAAGCTGGCACAACAAATATTTCACAATACGTGACCCCTAGTGGAGCTTTCCGAACACTTGTCCGATATAACGCGAGCGTACACGAATTGGCGAAACGAGGATATAACACACAGCAAGCCTCACAGCTTGGCACAATAGAACAATGCGGGACCAGGCTTCCCAGAGGGCGAGGCGCTCGACGCGATTTACGCGGGTTTCATCCTGGGCCAACCTGTGGAAGTGCCGTGAGAGCCTGCACGGACCACGAATTTCACAAACAGACCTTTGGAATATCGTGGTGCTCGCTGAGCGATTCCAGCTTGGCATTTAATTCATTGACGCGATCCTTGTGTGTTTTGTGCGCTATCCGGGCTACTCTTCCCATAAGCTGTGAGTGTGATTAGTGAATGAGGGGGACCATAAGTCTGCAGCTCACTCTGCGGCGCTGTGCTTCCTCAAACCGCTTCTCGGCATCTGTTTTCCTCTCGTTTCCGTTGGGAGGCGAGGGGGAAGCACGGTTGCTTCCGGATGCGGAACCTGGAGTGGAACCGAAGTCTTCACTCAGCAACAGCTCCTTGACTCGCTCGCGATCCCGCTCCTTTACGTCGTCGAGTTTTGATTTCGACCTCGATTTCTTCTTCCTGAGGATCTCAGACATTGTCGGCAAGGGCGACCAGTAAGAGAGACATACTTCTTGATGATGCCTCCGTCCGCGACACCCCCCTTGAGCTTGAGCGAACCCCCGGGACGGAAGTCGTAGTCGGCCATGAGATGATGACGGAGTGAAGGAGAGAGGGTCAGCTGACGTAACCCAACCCTTGAGTGCTTTGAAACAAGCACGGACAAACAAGTCATTTGAGCGTACAACGGGCAAAGTGAGCCTTACAGTGGACAGTATTGTCCATGTTCCATTAGCCTCGAATGGCCATTCTGTCGACACCGCTCCAATATCTTACTTCAATACCCCCAGTCACACGCGGCTTTACAGCTGCAACCATCGCCGCTACTTCCTTGTACCTCTGGATCTGGTGGTCGACAGGAATCGTCTACTTACCATGGCTAACCCTCGTGCCAGGCTCTAGTCTCTTCTACCCATGGACCTTTGCCACCTCCGCCTTGGTCGAGGTCAGCATCATCGAGGTGTGTTGGTCTCTACGACCTCGCTTTTCCTACGCGCTTATGCTTTGCAGCTATTCGTGACAATGGCTGTGATACCAGCCTCGCTACGTTACTTTGAGCGGTTATGGGGCACTGTGGAGACATTGAAGTTTATCGTCGTCTGCGTCACAGTGCCAAATCTCATCGCGTTTGCCTTTAATTGGATTGAGTTCCTCGCCACCAGAAACGCGGACTTGTTCTTGTAAGAAACCATGGCTACTTGGTTGATTGCGCTCTCAGCCTCGTCAGGTATGGCATGCAGTATCACGGCCAAATGGCACTCTTCACCAGCGCATTGGTTGCTTTCACGCAACTGATACCAGAACACCAAGTACAGATCCTCGGTTTTTTCAAAGTGCGCGTCAAAGCAAGTATCGTTCCCTGCGTTCCACGTGTTTTGTTGATCTATCTTCTTTTGCAGACTTTACCAATGGTGTATCTGACTTTCTCCACTGTTATGACAATCATTGGTTTCCAATGTCCGTATATCGTCATCCAGTTTGGCTGGTTCGTCTCGTGGGTATATCTGCGCTTCTATAAGCGCAACGCAGACATTGGCAGTGGCACCACTACCTATGGAGACAGGAGCGAAACATTCGCCCTCACTAGTTGGTTCCCTCCTTTCCTCCAGTGAGCCTCGAAATTTCTGCAAAGTCATTGTATGTTGACCTATCATCTCTAGTCCCGTTTTATCGGCTCTTGGAAACGCTGTCCACAAAGTGGCAACACAGTTTCGTTTGATTCCAACGTCTGTACCTTATGATATCGAGTCTGGGTACAGCCAGCTTCCTGGTGGTGCTCGGGCAGAGGCTGAGCGAAGACGGTATGCACACACTGACTGTCGAGGAATGGTGATGTGTCTGATCTAGATCTCAGCGCACTCGCTCTCAAGGCACTCGATCAACGGCTAGCCAACTCGGCTACCAACTCGCCCATCCAAAATGGACCTTCGACTTCACAGTCATCACGCACGTCACTCGCAACGCCAGCACCACCTCCAGTCGACCGAAAACCCAGTCCAGTCGAGATCGATAGCGCAGAAACAACAAGCAATGAAACCGATGGAAGATAGTGTATACTTGCCGAAATCGTTGTCGAATATTTGCGTAGGACTACTTGCACGAATCAGCTGCTGCACGGTACTATCCATGTATCCAAAATTCGAGTATTACGTAATCAATACCTGGTAGACATTTGCCCGATGCTCCTTAAGGACGTGTCACTTTGAACCTTGTATGGCTCGACGACCGTCGACGGTGTCGGTGGCCTCCTTGGCTTCATCTAGAGCACCGTTGGAATCTTTTCGGTCACCCGGTGCAACATCTGTTCTTTCTCCACCTGCAAGCAAATTACCCCGGGAGATTTCACAATCCGGCAGTCTCACTTCCCGCAGATCGCAGGACGATGTTGTAGACATTGAACCGGATGAGCTCTTTGCAAAGTACACCATAGCCGAGGTCAAAGCGAGGCAAGCCCAACTGAGGTGCAGCGTGTCTTCTCACTCACACTGGACACGTTGATTGAATTTGTGACTAGGGCTGATGCCGAGGCAAAGCAGGAAGACCTTCGAATCATGGTTGGGTGCGCGGAGATTTTTGGGTTATGTCCTGTTTCTTGACGGTACTTGGAAAGCGCAGGGAACGATACCGTGATCTACTCCAAGCCTCCTCTTCAATTATATCCATTTCAACGTCTGCGAAGCGCGTACAAGAAGCACTAGAGGAAACCACAACTGCGATTCGGTCCCAAAGGGTACCTATTTCCCAGAATCATATCGAGCAAAGCGGCAAGGACGGTGAGTTGGCGCGACCTTCTTCGCTCGCGTGTCTTAACTGCCTTAGCATCTAGATTCGCACTTGCAGATGCTACAGGTACTTTCTGCCCATATAAAACTACTTCTGGATGCACCGGAGCATTTATGGCGGTTGATTGAACGTGAGAAGTATTTCCAAGCTGCTTGGTTGTTCCTTCTCGCGCGCGTCGTTCATCGAGCTTTGATTCGTGATGGCGCTCAGGATGATGAAAGCTGGGCGCAATGTGGTATTGATGTGCTGGTCAGCTACTAAGCCAAGTTGCGAAACATCTTCTAACAAGGTTTGCAATAGGAACAATTCCCTTTAATTCAGCGACAATGGGAGACCGTATCCCATTTCCGTACTCAGATCATACACCGGGCAACGTTGTCACTGAGGTTGTATGATAAAACATGTGAAGTTCGTCTATTTTCTCTCTTTTTTTTTGCAGAGTATAACGTCCTTTGTCTCAGGAAACTTGTGCTACCCTCTTAACGCTTCATATTC
>QFEM01004328.1:0-16264 GCA_003316205.1 Boletus bicolor
ATTCGCTCAACTTGCTTGAGTGCGCCTGCAAAGTTGGCATCGTCAGCTACCGGATGTCTACCGTAGCGTATTGATGATTAATGTCTCCGCTTTATGGTTTGTATCTTATATTACGTTTTGACTGGTTTGCATACTGGGACTCCTTCGACTTGTTCAGGTTATGTCTCTTTCTTATTAACCTAATGTGAGGTTGTGGCTCTTTGATATGTGGCGTCCATGAGTGACCTTAACTTCAAATTGGCGTCGATAAATATTTCAACCCTGGACTCAGCGCGAGGTCTGCCGTCGGGAGAGACAGCTCTTAGTTGGGCCTTCAACGAATATGCTCAGTTTTTCGCAGTGCCATTTGAAATTGCTTTTTACACCTGAGACATGATCAGACATGTACAGTCATCCACCGGCACTTGAAACATAAATAAAGGTGGAACACTCCATACTTTTTGCTGTCAGAGTAGGGTACAATAAGTAATTACAATTTGTGATATTTTTCTGCGTACCTGTTGCGTCTGGTCACGTAGGAGGTTGTTTGGCAATGTTGAATTCAAAAGGCTTTGCTTGCCTTTTCAAGTATAACATTCGGGGCGACTCCGAGAGGAAGTTGCTGTTTTCGCGAGACTTATTGAACATTGGATCCAGGCACAGGGCGTGATCCTCTCCTAGATGCCACTACTTGGTTAGAACTGGGCATTTGATTGTCTTTGGTGGGGGTGCAACAGAAGGATACCAAGGACTAGCATCACTGGAAAACTAATGATCCAGAGGCAAAACATGTGACCAGAGTGTGTGATAGTTATGAAAATCAAGGAGTGAGGATGGGAATCTCGCAGGCTACTTTTGATCATAATCTTGCCACTTTTTCCCCCATCAATTGCGAGAAACTGATCGTCTAGAGACGATAAGTTGCATGTTATCAGGACTTGACTGAGCATGGGTGATTACATAATTATGATGGGAGGCGCTGGGTCATACCTTGACTCTCTCCATTGCTCTGCTAGTGTCACTGATGACCACATCATCGACAATGGCCAGTGCGTATTGACAATGTGGAGCTGTGGTGATGCTGACATTTGGACAAGAGTATTCTCTGCCAACGGAAATTAACGTCGGCAACCCAATACGTGCTGTGACATTCTCAGCAGAATCCTGAGCGGCGGGTTCAAGCGAGTCCGGGTGTGGCGAGTGGAAGATGGTAAAGAAATAGCAGCAATGGAAACGAACATTGTCAACAGCCTTGCTGCCTCGAAGGATGGCAGACGGTTCGCAGTCGGGACAGAGTGGGGCGAGCAGTTTGGCAATGTGATTGTATGGGACGCAAAGACCTACAAACATGTTTTCTCGCTCCAGGAGGGCCATGACGTCCATGAAGTCGATTTCTCGCCCGATTCGACTCGACTTGTCATTGCATCGGATAACCACACAGCCAGTGTTTTTGAAGTCGCAACCCGCAAAGAAGTTGTCGGTCTACTCCACGAGGACTTGGTCATTGCAGCCAAATACTCGCCGCAGGGCGATCGAATCGCGACGGCCACTCAGAAATCAGTTCGAGTTTATGACAGCGACGGTGGCCGCTTGCTCGTGGACATCCAAGTGAAAGCAATCCCGCACTACAACACCGGTCTTCTCTGGTCAAATGATCAGCTTTTCATCGTATCCGATGGTAAAATCATGCAAGTCGAAGCATCCACAGGTTTAGCAGCAGACTCGCAACGGCTAGTTCTTGAGACCGACTACCACTCCTGCATGGCCCTGCCACGGCATGGAGAATTTATCGCATGCTCTACAAACCGTGCCGTCACGTTTTGGGACACATCCACACACACCCAGCTCGGTCGCACCCAACACGTTCAATACATACGTTCAATCGCGCACTCTCCAGACGACCGCTTCTTTGCAATTGGTGGACAGGATGGGAAAATTATCATGAAAAGTATCCGAGATCTCCTGCCGCCATCCTATCCTACTGTAAGTACCTTACACTTTCGCATTTGACACTGTATTGGAATGGTTTCACGGCTAATCTACCTTGTTTTGATCTTCATCCAACATGGAAATTGATTATTTCTCTCCCAGGTACCATTCATTGACATCAACCACACCGCGCTCGACTCCTGGAAGCAGCACCGGCTTGCAGACACCGAAGCGTCATTGACAGAAACAATCACCAGTTCCCAGCACCCGAGCCATCACGCACTCGCCAGCCGGGCGCTCGTACGGGCGCGTTTGCGACGTTGTGACGTAGCCATTGACGATGCAGAACAGGTCAGTCTTCGTTTTCTTTTCCGCACGTTTGATGCTGGCTCTAAATTACTTCAAGTCAGTCAAGATTCAACCATCCGTTATTGGCTACATCGCAAAGAGTGTTGCTCTCATCTGCGGGGGAAAACCGCAGGAGGGTTGCTGGGTGTTCGACTTCGTGTTCAGGCACTGTGATCCAATTGACATGAATCTTCTCCTTTTGATCAAGGTGTGTATTCTGTGCGGGATGGAACTTGATTGTCACCCCGTTGCTTATTCGTTTAGGCCGTGGTCTTGTTCATGGCCGGAGAGCACGACGATGCGATATCGTGTGTTGGCAATCTCATCGCTACGGTGCATCTCAACTCAATATTCCGCGTGGTTCAGGTACGTACATCACACACTGCCGCATGGTGAACATTACCACTGACATTTCCAGCAGGCATATATGTATTTTCTTCTCGGAAACTTGCATATGGAGAGCGGCGACTGTTATGCCGCAGAGCAATCATTCGAGCATGCTCGATCCCAAACGCAATACTACTACATGGGGCCTCCCCTCTCTTCCATCTCGTTGGTAAGCTTCCTACTGACTATCTCACGACAGTCTGGAGAACGGTCATCACCATTGACAGATATCTGGTTGGAAGTTTGACGATCTCAATATCACAGTTCGACAGGGTCTTTGTGAAGCCCTGTATGCAGCGGGTCGCACTGAAAAGGGAGGCGGATCTCTTCTCGAAATGGTAAATGCCTTTGATGAAGAGGTCTATATGAACGGATCCACCACCAAATGGGTTTCTGGTGAGTTTATATCCTACCTTTTGTTTCCCATGCATTGACTTTTCCGTGAGATTTCACACAACGATGTCTCTCTACTCCCGAAGGCGAAGGTGACGCGGACGCAGCCCAACTGGATAACGCACCGACACTCCATGTAGCACTCAATTCAACAACCCCCACACCACTCTTGAAAGAGTGGGCGAAATCCACATTGGCGAGTGGCAGCTGGAAAGATGCCCTAGTTGCCGCTGTCAGGGTGAGTGTCACCTTTTGCTCGGATATCCCTCTTCAATCTGACATTATTTCTTTCGAGTTTACGGCCCCGAGGTTCACGATTTATCGGGCTATTTGCGAACATCTCAAGCTGACCAATCATATAACGCACGCTAGCGAGTGTTTCTGCCAAATGGTGGATGAATTGGCAGAGCAGACAAACACAAATAACCAGCAAGCACGATGGATTCTTGGCGAGTGGTTTCGTATGTTGTGTGGGTCTCGTTTGTGACCACTGTATCTTAGATTTCAAATGTCGTTGCTCAGCGAAGCTAGAGGACCTCGGGGATAATGCAATGAGCGCTGAACAGCATGATGACGCCATCTCCCAGTATTCAGCTGCACTGTCCCTCGATCTGGCTGCGCCACAGGGTCTCTTCATTAAGCGGAGCAAAGCATACTTAGCCAGGGGTTTATGGGAGGACGCGTTAAATGATGCAAACAAGGTACATTCCCTTTGTGTCACACGAGTTAGTTCTTGTCCATGGCATTATCATCAGGCGATCATGTTTGATCCATTGTCCCCATGGGGCTACGAAAGAAAGCATGCGGCTTTCCACGATGCAGGAGACTACGAAAATGCAATAAAAGCAGTCGAGACGATGCTGTCGAAGATGTCGCAGTCACCTGATACAGCCATTCGCGGTGAGGGTATTGTCACGATGCTGAAGTTTATCTACTAATCTTACCTCCCAGAGCGTCATCGCCAATATGCAACCCCAGAAGTGACGAAAGTGACTGTCCGCAAGGCTGTTCAGGCTACCATCCGTGAATCGCCGCGAGTGCTCATCGACACCACTTCTGGTCGTCTCTGCAACAAATCCGAGCAGGCTGCTGCATTTGAGTCGTTGCCAGTCTTCACGGAGCTGATCTCGTCGATGACCACACAAATCAACCACGCCCGTATTGAGCAAGAGGTCACGAAGTACTACCGTTATGCCATGTTTTCGCACAAGTGGGAAGACGATGAACCCCTGTTCGACAAGGTCATACGCATTGTTGTGTACGATCTCGAGGAGTCTCCCACTCATGACAAGCTCCAAATGTTCTGCAAGATCGTGCGGGATGCCGGGTTGCATTGGGCATGGAGTGATACGTGCTGTATTAACAAAGCAGATCACTTCGTACTTCAAGAAGCGCTGGTCGCCATGTTCAAGTGGTACCAGGGATCCGCTGTGACGATCATTTTTCTCCGTGGCGTTCGCTCTCCGTCGCAGCGCGGTGATCTTGTAAGGAGCATCTGGAACACTCGGGCGTGGACATTCCAGGAATATCATGCTGCTAAAGTGGTACGATTCTACACCGAGGACTGGACGCCCTACATGAACATCAATATTTCTAACCACAAAGAAGCACGCGAGATCATCGCGGAAATGGAGGAAGCAACAGGCATCTTGACACAAGCCTTGATTGCACTTCGACCAGGCTTGGATGACATCCGGGAAAAGCTGTGTCTAGCTTCACAGCGAGAGACAACATTTGTAGAGGATGCAGCATACTCGCTACTTGGCATATTCTCCGTCTCCTTACCGATCATATATGGTGAGGGGGACCAGGCAATCGGGCGACTGTTGGCGCAGCTACTCACGAGCTCGGGAGACACAAGCATCCTTGCATGGACAGGGAAATCTGGGAGCTTCAACAGCTGCCTCCCACTCAATGTCACTGTGTTCAATAAGTTACCAACGACGCACATTCCACCCGCCATCGAAGGTGTCGAAATGGATGCGATCACTGTCAGATCGCGTGCCACTTCACCCAATCTCACCCTGGTCATGAGATTGTATGACCGACTCAATGAGCTTTCCGTACCTTCATTCGCAGGACAACGTATGAAGCTTCCATGCATCATTTTTAAACTTGGGTCTCTGTCGGCTTCTCGGAACAGGTCAGAACATATTTTCCGTGCGCAGACAACTGCGCTCGGGACTGTGGAGATCAGGACTAAAGAGGATCTCTCTCGATTGGATTCTCTATACCTCATTCATCCTTGGATCGACTTTCTTCTCGACCGACAGCCCGTCGGAAGGGCACCAGAGACTGTAGCCGAGGAGAACACAGACGACCAGTCCTCCTTGGTAGGCGAATTGCCCTTGTTCCTTGACCCATCCAATATCACGTCGGCCACCTCGCAAACACGAACTAGGCGGCTTGTTACTCGCCTTCTGCGACCGTTTGGTGGACGGCCCACCACGATCCGTCGAGATGTGGATTCTCTCCGGCCCCCTTCGTCTATCTCGCGGACGGAAAAACGGATGCGAGCCCTCCGACTCATTACCCGTCTCAGACAACCATTCGGTGCACTGTTGTTCACACCGAATCGCCAAAACGTGCCAGAATACAGGAGGGTTGCTTCGGAGAGTATGATCACTGTTCAGGTAGAGGAGATCACGCCGACGATATTGAACAAGCTGGTAGACGGCATACGTATGTTGGACGTGCTTTGATGGCTTTCAACTGTACGCTTTTTCTTGCATTGATCTCGATGTTCCAGATTATAGAGAAAAGACTCGATGATAGCATTAGCAATCAATACAGTAGCTGTCGTATATCTGAGATAGGGTACAATCCAATCTCTTGCGTTCCGCCTCTCATCCATCATCCAGCGCTGTCGTCTCATTAGCCTAACTATAGACCTGACCCTCAGTGAACTCAGTTGTCTGCCACGGAACGCCGTTGGCACAGAATCCCCTCCTGCCTCGAGGAAGCAATGGAGGGCGTATTGAAGCTCACACGGCCTTGTCCCTGTTCCGGGACGATCCAGGAGGATATAAACCACATGAAGTATCATGGCAGGGGAGGAGCGACCAGGTAGACCCCTCAAGTTTGAAATACGATGTTGCAGTGGAACATGGAACTCTGTAGAAACGATACATGATATGTCAGCACTAACCGTGGACCTGGTGTACTTGGCTGCCAACGTGTTCTGCAATCACGACATTTAAATGAATACAGCAACACTCCGACAAGAAGCCAAAATGCGAACGAACCGATAGACATCGTACAGCTTGGAGATATACAGTACTCGCCATTTACCGACCCTCGGATGAGCAGACCATTGTATACAAGGAAACAGTCACCTCCCCAGTACTAGGTTTAATAGACAATATGCCCAGATTCGCTGGAGTGCATCCCTAGTAGATTGATCAAGCGCCACGTTAGAGGGTTGCATGTCCCGACACTCTGCGAGAGGTCTCTCGGAGAGGTCCTACGTCGAAGGTGATTCATAGCACTATTATTTGTTGTCTTGGGAGCGACGGAAGGGGCAGTTCGCTGAGTCGTGGGGTTTCATGGCCTCGGAGAGTGAGTGATTTCTTCGGTCAGCAATGCTTCTGTCTGGCTGTGCTTCCATAAATGGTGCACGGCGTAGTTGAGGAGAATGGGCGGACCCTAGGAATCGTCTAACGACAAAAACCAACAATTGGATTAAATTCGTAGATGGCCATGACATGAAAAATGATAGGATAACTTTAAGGGGTAAAGCTCGTTATCGAAGCATGATAGTCACTAAACTGGAGCATCGAGGAAGGATACTTCTGAAGGTAATCTGAGCGCCTTTGGAATTCGACGATTGCAGGAAACCGGTCATCTGGAGAGGTACCATTAATAGTCCTTATGTTATGAGAGTTTGATGACATGACCGAGGAGTGCGTCGAAGTGTTCGAAAACATGACAATGGAATATTTAGAGCGGACAGGGTGATGGATGCCAAATCGCCTTTTTCATGAATTGACCGTTTCGAAAACACTGGATAGGTAATCTGGCACAGCACCGTGATGGGGGCGTGTGTACACTAGCCTATATCAAGGAAGAAGGGCGCCGTGTATATAACGCGAAGAAGGCATACGGACCACATCTTGTTCCTTGACTCTCTTCATTGCTCTGCTGGACTGTGTCGCCGCTGATGACCACGTCATCGACCAGTGCGTACTGACAAGATGGAACTACGGTGATGCTGACTGACCTTTGGACAAAGAACATTCTCCGTTCATAGAAATTAACGTGGGTAACCCGATACGTGCAGTGACATTCTCAGCGAATGGCGAGCGGCTCGTGAGCGGCGGGTTCAAGGGGGTTCGAGTGTGGCAAGTAGAAGACGGCAAACAAATGGCAACAATAGCAGTACCAAATGTCCGGTGTCTTGCTGTCTCAAAGGATGGCAGATGGATCGCGGCGGGGACAGAGCTTGGCGATGTGTTCGTGTGGGACTCAAAGACGTACGAACAGGTCTTCTCGCACAAGGAGGGTTACGACGTCAATGGAGTCGATTTCTCGCCCGACTCGACTCGACTTGCCATTGCATCGGATAACTGCACAGCCAGCGTTTGGGACGTCGCGACCCGCAAACGAGTCGTCGCTCCGCTCCACCATGAGGACTTGGTCATTGCAGCCAAATACTCGCCGCAAGGCGATCGAATCGCGACAGCCACTGATGAAGCCGTTCGAGTCTATGACAGCAATGATGGCCGCTTGCTAGTACTTATCCCAGCAGCAGTGACCCCGTTGTACAACACTGGTCTCTTCTGGTTAAATAATCAGCTCTTCGTTGTGTCGGACGGTAAAATCAACCAAGTCGAAGCATCCACTGGGTCAGCAGTCTCGGAATGGCCAGTTCTCGATACCAAGAACTACTACTCGTGCATTGCCCTGCCACAGCATGGGGAATTCATCGCATACGCAACAAAGCGTACCGTCACGTTTTGGGACACACCGACACACCTCCACCTTGGTCTCATCCAACACACTCGAGACAGATGCTCGATCGCACTCTCTTCAGACGACCGGTTTCTCGCCATCGGTGGAAGGGATGGGGAAATCACCATCAATAATCTATCCCGCATCAATGTAAGTAACGTATATTGTGGTCACAGCGTTGTCTGAATAGCTTCACTGTTATTTCACCTTCCTTTGGGCATACTTCCCTGTGGCATTTTATCTTCTACATTGCACATATCAGGAACCGAAAATTCATATCAACGACGCTGTACTCAACTCATGGGACCATGATCAGCTTGCGAATGCAGAAGCATTATTGACGCAAGAAATCACCGAGTCTCACGATCCAGGTCATCATGTACTCGCTAGTCGAGCTCTCGTGCGAGCTCATTTACGACACTGGGAGGCAGCGATCGTTGATGCCACAAAGGTGTTTACTATGCACTGACATACGTTGACGTTGACGCTAATTTACACAAAGTCCATTAACATCCGGCCCACTGTCATTGGTTACATTGCAAAGAGTATAGCACTTGTTGGAAATGGGGAAAGGCACGAAGCATATCGGGCGTGCGACATCGCGTTCGAGCACTTCCATTCAACTCACGTTAGTTTTCTCCTTCTCATCAAGGTGTGTCCCATACACTCGAACATGGCCGCCCCCTCAGCTGCTCACATTGCTCAGGCTATCATTGTATTTATGGCTGGAGAACACAACGATGCGATATCACGCTTAAATGACCTCATTGCCACGGTCTCCTTCAACTCCACATGCTATATGGTCCAGGCACGTGTATTATGCATTAATACATGGTAATGCAACCTCTGATCTTTCCAGCAGGCATATATGTACCTTCTCCATGGAAACTCCCGCATGGAGAGTGGTGACTACCATGGCGCGATACAATCATTTAAGTATGCACGAACCCAAATGCGCTACCATGGATGTCGTTCACTTCTGGTGATCTCATTGGTAAATTTCATCCCGATGATCTTGAGATGTATCGAAATCGGTCACCCCTTTGACAGATATCTGAATGGAAGTTTGACGGTCTCCGGATCACCATTCCACAACGTCTTTGCGAAGCTCTGTATGCAGCGGGTCACAGGAAGAAGGCAGGCAAATCTCTCCTCAAAATGATAAATACCTTTGGCAGAGGGGTCTATACGAATAAAACCACCAACAATTGGGTTTCTGGTGGGTCTGCTCCTTCAGTTTGTTGCCATGTATTCCACTGATTTTCGTAGATTTTACTCGGCGATGTCTCATTACTCCCGAAAGCGATGGGAACGCAGCTCGACGTGACGAAACGACGATGCTTCATTCAACCCTCGATTCAACAATCTCCACGTTACTCTTGAAAGAGTGGACAAAATCAACATTGACTCCCGGCTCGTGGAAAGACGTTCTGGTTGCTGCTGTCAGTGTGAGTATCCCATTTGTTCTGGTGTTCCTCGTCCGTCTGACACCTTCGATGCAGTTCATGGTTCCGAGGTTTACGATTTATCGGGCCGTATGTGAACACCTCGAGGCGGTTGACCGCATTGAGGACGCTATCGGGTGTTTCTGCCAAATGGTGGACGAATTGCCAGAGCAAGCAAATGCGATGGATGGTGAGCGAGCACAATGGGTTCGGGGTGAGTGGTGTCGCATACCGTGTAGGTGTCGCTGGTTATATGACCCTTGTATGGCAGATTTCAAGCACCGCTGCTCAGGGAATCTAGAGAGCCTCGGGGATATCGCAATGAATGCTGAACGACACGATGATGCCATCTCCCACTATTCAGTCGCGCTGTCCCTCGATCTGGCGACATCACCAGGTCTCTTCGTCAAGCGAAGTAAGGCGTACTTAGCCAAGGGTTCATGGGAAGATGCGCTAAATGACGCGAACGGGGTGCGTTCCCTTTAGTCTCGCGCAGGTTAGTTTTGTTGATGGCATCATCATCAGGTGATCGAGCTCGATCCAGTGTCCCCGTGGGGCTATGAGAGGAAGCACGCGGCTTTACACAACGTGGGAGACTATGAAAATGCAATAAATGCAATTGAGGTGATGTTGTCGAAGATGTCGCAGTCACCTGATCCAGACATTCGCGGTGAGGATGACAACATCGTGTCGGTGTTTATCTACTGACCCTGCCTCCCAGAGCATCATCGGCAGTACGTAAATCCAGCAGCGACGACAGTGACGATCCGCGGGGCTGTTCAGGATGCCATCCATGAATCGCCACCAGTCCTCATAAACACCATCTCTGGCCGCCTTCTCGATAAATTAGAACAAGCTGCCGCATTTGAATCACTCCCAGTTTTCAAAGAGTTGATCTCCTCCATGACGACACACATCGACCATGCCCGCATCGAGCGTGAAGTCACGCAGTACTACCGTTATGCCATGCTTTCGCACAAGTGGGAAAAGGATGAACCTCTGTACAAAAATGTCGTACACATTGTGGTATACGACCTCGAGGAGTCCCTCACCCACGATAAGCTCCAAATGTTCTGCAAGATTGTGCGGGATGCCGGGTTGCATTGGGCATGGAGCGATTCATGTTGTATTAACAAAGGGGATCATGTCGTGCTCCAGGAAGCGCTGGTCGCCATGTTCATGTGGTATCGGGGTTCCGCCGTGACAATCATTTTCCTCCGTGGCGTTCGCACTCCATCGCAACGTGGTGATCTTACGGGGAGCATTTGGAACACACGGGCCTGGACACTCCAGGAATATCACGCCGCCAAGGTGGTCCGATTCTACACCGAGGACTGGACGCCGTACATGAATCTCGACATTCCCAACCACAAGGAGTCCCCAGAAATCATCTCGGAGATGGAGGAGGTGACGTGTGTCTCGGCACAAGCCTTGGTGGCACTTCAACCTGGCCCTGAAGACTTACGGGTAAAGCTTCGTCTGGCTTCCACACGCCAAACGACACGAGTCGAGGACGCAGCATACTCGCTACTTGGGATATTTTCAGTCTCCTTGCCAATCATATATGGTGAGAGGGACAAGGCACTCGGGCGCCTCTTGGCGCAACTACTCATGAGCTCAGGAGACACGAGCATCCTTGCGTGGACAGGGAGACCTGGCAGCTTCAATAGCTGCCTTCCTACCAATATTGCTGTGTTCAACCAGCTTCCGACGACACACATTCCACCGGCCGTTGAAGGTGCCGAAATGGACGCAATCACTGCCGGATTGCGTGCCTCCTCACTCAATCTCACTTTAGCTATGAGATTGTATGACCGACTCAATGGGCTCTCTGTACCGTCATTTGCGGGACAACGGATGAAGCTTCCGTGCCTCACCTTCAAACTCGGGCGTGTATCCCCGTCGGGACCTGTGTTTTGTGCACAGACAGCTGCGCTTGGGATTGTGGAAATCAGGATGAAAGAGGATCTCTGCCGATTCGACTCTCTTTACCTCATTTACCCTTGGATTGACTTTCTCCTCGACCGACAACTAGTCAGACGTGTAACAGAAACAGTACCCAAGAAAAGCATAGATGACCAGTCTTCCTCGACAGGCGAGTTGTCCTCGTTCCTTGGCCCTTCCAACACCACATCGCCAGCGGCATGGTTCGTTACTCGCTTGGGGCTATCATTTAGTGGACAACTGGCCACACTTCTGCGAAATGTGCCACCACTCCCGCCCCCTTCATCTGAATCGCGGATCGACAAGCAGATGCAAGCCCTCCGGCTCATTGCCCGTATCAGACAGCCATTCGGTGCACTGTTGTTCACACCGAATCGCCAAAACGTGCCAGAATACAGGAGGGTTGCTTCGGAGAGTG
This sequence comes from Boletus bicolor, assembly GCA_003316205.1. Lineage (NCBI taxonomy): Eukaryota > Fungi > Basidiomycota > Agaricomycetes > Boletales > Boletaceae > Boletus > Boletus bicolor. Next base: position 11,794 of record QFEM01004328.1, read on the forward strand.
TGATCACTGTTCAGGTGGAGGAGATCACGCCGATGGTATTGAACGAGCTAGTAGATGGCGTACGCACACTGGACGTGCTCTAGTGATTTTCATAGTAAATTACACGAGACCCAATCCGAGTGTTCATGACTTTGGTCTGTAACAGTTTGAGTCGCGATCTATCAAGACGATGATAAGAATTAAGTTTTGTAAAACAAAGTTAATGTTTCGTGTTGTCCGAGACCTACAGAAAGGTCCGGCCCGAAAACACGCAGTATATCCTGTTTTACACCATGATGAGCGACAAACGACTATCAAATAAGAACAGTGATACTGTTAGTACGCATTCATTTCTCAAAGTGAGTACCCTGTTGTCGTTACGCCGGTGCTGATCTTTCTCGTCGTCGGCCAGCGTCTTCAGACTTGGGTGCGATCCGTCTTGAATCGCTGTCGATGCCGCTCGTCGCGCCATCCGTACCACCTCGTTTGGGTCCCAGTCCATTTCACATACTTCTCCCATCACTCTCGACATCGCTCTCGGACGCCATCATCCTGTTCACTCTTCCGTGGACGACAATCTATGGGGGTAGGGATAGTGTCGACACAACGTTTTTTTTTTTAAATCGAATGTGTCCTGTTTGGGGTGTCTAGTTACCCTACGTAGGACATTAACGTAGCTAGGTATGAATGGGGGAACACAACGTTAGGACTTGAGGCTCTGCATCTACAGTTTAAGCGAGCCATTATGGTGCCATTATGGTTTAGAAAGTCCAGGTACATACACTTTTTTTGGAGTCGCTTAGAGTCATTTGGCTGATGGGAAAGACTGCTAAATCCATTGAAAACAACAACGTAAATTGACGCTCTCTCAGATGTGGGAACGCCTCAGTCACTTCTAGTTCCGTAGTGCATTGATTCCCTAGCGATGGCTGTCCCCATTCGATCAAAAGATCAAGGGTCGAACGGAGGGTCCGACTCTGACTCTGCAGGTACTTTTTCAAGTATGTGCAGATTCCATCGTTTGACTATCGACTACATCCCATTAGATACGGAATAAGAGTCCCGAGGTGTGAGGTAGTACAACCGCGATTAAGGATCTCCAGGTTTGGGTTGTTGTGGTCTGCGATCGTGATGCGGCGGTGCCTTTAACTTATCTCCCATCTGGAATAAAACGTCACCTTCCACGGTGCGCAGTCTGTGATGGCTATCCAATGCTGAACTCTGTATATATTTCCTAATTGGTTTGACTCCTATCTCGTGGGAATATTTTGCTGCCGTATATATCTCGAAATGTATTGGGGTTAGGCAGCTTCCCGCCAGTGTACAATACGAGCAAGTCGACTGTAGTGGGAAGTTGGTGAGTCGGGATCTCGGTTTGAACGATATGATCAAGGTACATACTATGCGAAAACCACCGAGTACGTGTTGGCGTGAATTCATCGTATACGGCACAGATCCGACGAAATCGGTCATTGGGTATGAACAAAGAGCTCTTTGCATTGCCTCTCCCTACTTCTCGTTGATCTTACATATCTTTTGACGTGCTTAGAAAGTATACCAGCTGCGCGCCATGGATCTTTCATAATGCAGTGCGCAGCCGCCAGACGAAGGGGCGCGACCTTCAAATGCTACTCATCGGGTTGAATGTCCAGGCTCCCTTGTTCACGTCATGTCCTCCAATTTACAGTCTACTCTGCAGTCTCTGCAGCTGAATAACTGTGCATCTGGTGCGGTTATTACTCACGATGAATGGTTACCAGTACTGATTTTACTCGACACAGTTTTGATACTCACCGGCGTTCTATATGACTATGGTGAGTGATGCTTTCCGAGTCGTGCATTATATCTTTCACATTTGGGTGTGACCGCCGCAATTCTATCATTACAGTCCTCACCTTTTCAAAAGAGGTAAATTTTTTCGTCCCCTACCTCTCCTTTCCTGGCTAACGATCCCTCAAGTTAGATTATGTTTGGGTCAGAAAACAACGGCTTATAAATAAGCATTGTGATTAATGGAGACCACAGCATAAACCCTGGACCGTGGTCTCTACAGCATTTGTTCTCGTGCGTATGAGGTGCTCTAATGTATCCGCTCTGAGTTAACTGTTTTTGACAGGTCCGTTATCTTGGTATTTGTTGGGCTGTGTATGTCTACGGTCACTCTAATCCATGTTGTTGACTCTGAATGCATTCTCAAGTATGGATGCACTCGGTATGCTGAAATATAAATGTGGAGTTGACTGGACTAGACAATGATATTCACAGCTGGAAGTACCTTTGCGCCCGGTTCCGTGACAGTCGGTCTTTTTGCTTTATGTCTGATCCATCACTAACGATTACATTCCGAGAGATGTATCCATTTGAATTTCACTAGAAACCAATCGCGTTAACAGCTGATTAGGTGTGAGCACATTTACTTCAACCCTCCATGGAATTTCTCAATCGAGCCATCGATACTCCAAAGGTACTGCAGTCTTTGCGGCATCGATCTCCGCGTCTTCAATTTTATTTGCTGCTGCTGATTGTAAGTCATGATTTCCTCGACTTCGTTCAACTTGTCCTTGTATTTATTCTAATTTCAGTGATGATGATTTTGCGTGTCTACGCGATGTGGAATCGATCTAGGAGAATCTTGGGTGTTCTCCTACTTATTTATGTCCTAGGCATCGTCGCTACTACTGTTTATGTAAGCGTCTACATCAGCTCTGATACACACTTCTCTGGTACGTCTCGCGCTAAATCGGAGTCACCGGGGTGATTTGGAACGGATGATTCCCATCCTTTGCCTTATTTTTTCTCTAGTAACGGTCGTCCAAGTGCTCGACTTCTCATTTTGCAATTACATGATTAACACGACACCCTACCTCACCATATACGCTACAATTTCCCGACATATACTTGGTGCTTTACTCCTGATTCTCGCTGTCACCCAAACATTGCGGCAGTCGATCGATATGTACAAAGCAACGAAGCACTGGCAACCCAACAAGTACATGGCGCTACTTGTGCGAGAAGGAATTCTTTATTTTGTTCTGTATGTCTTTCACCTTTTCTGTTATCCTAGCCCACCCTCCATGCGAGCAACCGCATTAAAGCTAACCAACTCTCCTCCTAAACCACTAGAAACGTGGTTTTCAATATCACGCTCGTGATCCAAAACGGGGCTCCATTAAACAATCCTTCCCAACTCCCCGTGGCCATCTTTGGTTACATCGTCATTTGCCCTACCATGCCTCGTTTCATTATCAGCATACGAGAGCTGTATGTCCGAGAGCTCCGTGCGGGTTGGCGAGGGGTCGACACTGGATTCGGTGGGTTCTCACAACCGATTTCTAGCCGGGATTCAACCGTGGCTGCGATTGCATTCGCGGATGTTGAGTCAGAGCAAGATCTGGCGGTAGAGCCTCTGTGAGGGTACAAATCAGGCTGACATGAGTACTTTTTGTTGGGGATTAAATCTTTAGCTATTGGACAATTAGAGGATTGGGTTTTTCGAATCATGACTTGGATCCTTTGCATTTTGGCGCCGTGCCACTGGTTCGTCGATGTAACTAACTCGGTCACGGTAACTCACTGGTCGTTGGACGACCTGGCACCGGCTGTGAGTCACCGGTAGGTTATCTGGCCGGGCCTTGTCGTCGAGGGTACACGAGAGAAAACCGATCAGGCAAGTGGAGCGTACGCATGATACTTGTCATCACACCTGCGTACTCCCTCGTACTCGGATCCGAACACTGTGTGGAGTTGGAGATGCGGGGTACGCTTCCGTTTCATCTTGCAATTCATTTCCTTCAGATTCGTCTTCTCCCTTCTCCGAGTCATCGCATCGATCATATCTGCCAGACTGCTACGTATGTCCTCCTCCTCGATCGCCCCACTCTTCTTTTCACCCACACATTCGTTCGTCATTACCCGGATCAAGCCCAACTTCCCGTTGCCCCTTTTTGTGTGATTGAGAGAGAGTCTGTGATCCTGTGCGATATGCCGCGCTCTTTTTTTGCAAGGCAGTGCGGGTAATTTGTGATAGTGAGGCTCTCTTTCCGTTTTCTTCTTGTCTCTGGCTATCAGATACAGCACGGGACGGGTGCACACGAAAACGATCCGCAGCCTCCGTCATGACCCTAGGCTATTATGCGGCCCGAGGGACAGCGATGATTTCTGATATAGGTCAGGAAGGGGACACGGTCGGAGGAGCGTGACTTGGGGCGAGGGTTGTGCAAATGTGTATGACCTAGCTTGTACAGTCTCCAATGGCATTGTCACCGTCATATGTTGATCCACGTCAACCCGGGACTGGACGGAAATACACCCGGTTCGCTTGGGTCCGAGTCCCGATATCTTTACTCAAGACTTTTGTCGTCAGGTCCACTTGGAACAAACAAGGCCGCAGTGCTGGCCTTAGTAGGAGGCGCAGGCAGAGGTTCAGTCACACGGCGACGTTGATTCGGAGATCTGAGGCTTTCCAATATGGATTTCCCGGTCTGCAAAAAGA